>JAODKM010000108.1:8416304-8431356 GCA_026780845.1 Petrocephalus sullivani | reverse complement strand
AGCTGAAGAAGGAGTCCTATCGGGCCTTCTTGGCTTGTGGGACTCCAGAGGCAGCTGATGGGTACCGGCAGGCCAAGAGAAACGCGGCTTCGGCGGTCACTGAGGCAAAAACTCGGGTGTGGGAGGAGTTTGCAGAGGCCATAGAGAACGACTTCCAGACAGCTTCGAAGAGGTTCTGGTCCACCATCCGGTGTCTCAGGGCAGGAAAGCGGTGCACCATCAACACTGTATATGGTGGGGATGGGGCACTGCTGACCTCAACTAGGGACGTTGTGGGTCGGTGGAAGGAATACTTTGAAGACCTCCTCAATCCCACCAACACGCCTTCCAATGAGGAAGCAGAGTCTGGGGACTTGGGGGTGGACTCCCCTATCTCTGGGGCTGAGGTTGCTGAGGTGGTTAAAAAGCTCCTCGGTAGCTGGGCCCTGGGGGTGGATGAGATCTGCCCGGAGTTCCTTAAGGCTCTGGATGTTGTAGGGCTGTCCTGGCTGACACGCATCTGCAGCATCGCATGGACATCGGGGGCAATGCCTCTGGATTGGCAGACCGGGGTGGTGGCCCCCTTATTTAAGAAAGGGGATCGGAGGGTGTGTTCCAACTATAGGGGGATCACACTTCTCAGCCTCCCTGGTAAGGTCTATTCGGGGGTTCTGGAGAGGAGGGTCCATCAGATTGTCGAACCTCGGATTCAGGAGGAACAGTGTGATTTTCGCCCTGGCCGTGGAACAGTGGACCAGCTCTATACTCTCAGCAGGGTCCTGGAGGGTGCATGGGAGTTTGCCTAACCAGTCTACATGTGCTTTGTGGACTTGGAGAAGGCATTCAACTGTGTCCCTCGGGGTATCCTATGGGGAGTGCTCCGGGAGTATGGGGTGCATCCTTATAAGGGCAGTAAGTCGGACTCGTTTCCGGTGAGGGTTGGACTCCGCCACGGCTGCCCTTTGTCACTGATTCTTTTCATAACTTTTATGGACAGAATTCCTAGGCGCAGCCGGGGCGTTGAGGGTGTCCGGTTTGGTAGCCTCAGGATCGGGTCTCTGCTTTTTGCAGATGATGTGGTTCTGTTGGCTTCTTAAGATCATGACCTTCAACTCTCACTGGAGCAGTTTGCAGCCGAGTGTGAAGCGGCTGGGATGAGAATCAGCACCTCCAAATCCGAGACCATGGTCGACAGGCAGATCGGTGCGGCGTCAGCAGTGATGCGGACGCTGCATCGGTCTGTCGTGGTGAAGAAGGAGCTGAGCCAAAAGGTAAAGCTCTCATCATAAAGGATCTACGTTCCTACCCTCACCTATGGCCATGAGCTGTGGGTAGTGACTGAAAGAACAAGATCGCGAATACAAGCGGCCGAAATGAGTTTCCTCCGTAGGGTGGCTAGGCTCTCCCTTAGAGATAGGGTGATAAGCTCGGTCATTCAGGGGGGACTCAGAGTAGAGCTGTTACTCCTCCGCATTGAGAGGAGCCAGATGAGGTGGTTCAGGCATCTGGTTAGGATGCCTCCTGGACGCCTCCCTGGTGAGGTGTTCCAGGCATGTCCCACTTGGAGGAAGACCCAGGACACGCTGGAGAGACTATGTCTCTTGGCTGGCCTGGGAACGCCTCGGGATTCCCCCAGAAGAGCTGGACGAAGTGGCCGGGGAGAGGGAAGTCTGGGTTTTCCTGCTTAGGTTGCTGCCCCCGCGACCCGACCCGGACAAGGGGTAGAAAATGGATGGATGGATGGAATTAAATTTGATTAAATAAAGCATAGTTATAGGTGAACCAAGAAAGACTGCATTTTTCAATGATTGCCTTATAGTTATCGTGAATACATAAAAACGCATTCACACAGTCCAACTAGTCCTTAGTTAAATAGGTTTTTTTTTCCATTTTCTGTGTAATATTATCTTTGAGGGTTTTTTGTACTTTACGTTTTCTGTCTGAAATGTATTCATTACATTGTGGCTTTAACAAAATTGAGACTAAAAGAAGTTATGAAATTAATCATTATTTACATATATCATCCGGAACAAATACAGATACACATCCATGGAATCTGTACTACATTCTGGTGAACTGAGGAGCAAGAACTTTGCATTTTCTATTTTTCATGTTCTATCAGAGTTTTTCCAGACTTTTAAAATTTCCTGAATGAACACCAGTGAAATATATCCTTTTATGGTAAGAAAGGAGCAAAGAGAATTGTCCATGGAGGAATAATCAAACCTTTAAGGACTTGTGTGCCACCCCGATACAATATAGGCGGAAACAACTTATCGGCAGGTGGTTTGAAAAAGGTTGATAGCAGAGGTGCTTTTTTAAAGATAATAATTATCCCATCATCCTATTTTGTGGAACATGAAGTAGGTAATCTGTGTTCATGTTTATTTTCTTCCTGTTCTGTTAAGTACATTTTCCAAGAGTACGTACTTGTATAAAAATATATTTTACAAATACACTGGTACTGGTGATAAAAGAAAATGTGAAATGTGTTTTCACTCAGATAACTTGTAAACTGTGACATGTTAATGTAGCTTCCAGACTGAGTTTTTATGAGCCTAAGAGATATTTATTAAATAATATATTTCAGTGTCTCTGAAGGTATTTTTTTGAATAGGTTACTGGAAAAAATACAAGAATTAAACTGGGGGCTTTATGGTAAAGTATTTGCAATGTCGATTAACTTTTACCCCTTTTTATTCTTGGTAATCAAGGTATTTACACTATACAATTTCTTTTAAATATATATTTTCCCACATTTATGTTTTTTATTTACAATGAAAGACTTTTCTGGCATTTATAAATGCCCCCAGCAACCTTCTAAAGACCTGGCCTCACATCTATGGTGTGGTCACTATGCCCTGTTCCTTTCAGGATATGCTCCACTCATTTTAACCTCTTCAGGACAAAGTAGTCAGTGACTATGTGTGAAATTGGTTTTTACGATCGCTAGAAACTTTTCTTAGGGTGACCAGATAATCCATGTCAGGGAGGACTTTTTGAGCTACCTCAGGTTCTGTCAACTGAAATGCCCCTGTGCTTAGCTTAATACTGCAGTTTGTTTCCTGGATTGAAAGACTCATCCAGCTGTTTCACATTAACATCAGTGACACATGCATGATTATAGTTGAGTGATGTCAACAGTACTTGGGTAGCACTGCACGGCACTGGCGGCTGCTTCCTTCGTGTACTCCAGCAATGCGCTTCAGAATAGTCATTTACTACAGTGTCCAGAGAATCTTTAAAATCAAGACGCACTCCTCATGAGCTCATCTCTGTTGATGAGGCAGGCTTCAACCTCACGAAAAGGAGGAGGACCGGGAGGAATATAATTAGCCAGCGAGCCATTTTGAGTGTTCCTGGCCATGGAGGGGGGGGATGTGCCAATGGGCAGGGGTCATGCTGCATGCGATGCCGATTCTCTGGCCGAACCCTCACCAGAAAATGGATTCTGCGACTGAAGGGTATTTCCCTAGGTCTTGTTTTGTACATAAAACATTTTTTGGAAAATTGCTATATTTGATTTTTATATAGTGTCCATTGTGTATGGGGTTGGGGGGGGGGGGTTAAGTAGCATTATTCATGGCAGTGAGAGGTTTTTACAGCAGTGTTTTGAATTGATCTCAGCATGGTGTACAGCTCTGTTGCATGCATGTGTTTTTGAGGCCTTGTGCGTGCTGTCAGAAGGCAAGGCTTGGTTTTGATACAAGATTACAAGTTTGAATATTGGGGAGTTGAGTGTGCAGTTATGAAATTGAGGTGTGAAATAGAGTTTAAAATCTAAGAACTGTGTTGTATAGGCTAATGACTGGTTTATGCAACATCAGACCATCACACACATTGTGCACTTGGTCCCTCTCTGGCCGAGGACATCTACTGTTGTTCTTTTCCCAGTTATATTCATTTCTCTCTGGCTTCTACCATGCAATAGTTCTCCAATCCTCTGGAAATGTACTTGATACACATTTACGAAGGAATTTTTATCAGGAGATTTGCTCTTTTTTCCATTATATTTCAACGTCACTAGAAAAGTAGCAAATTGCAGTAATTCCATTTAGATTTTTTTTTAACAACTTTAATTACAGTATGTAAATATGTGCAAAATGGGTTCTAAATATGTGATGTTTTCCGGGTGCTAGAGTTTAAGAAAAGAATCCCTGAGTTTTGAAAGATGTGGTCAAAGGAGCCATTTTGGTTCACTGGTATGAAAAATCATCCACTGTTTAGACCACATATGCATTCATTGTTTTAACTGTGGGAAGGGTATTGAAAAGGGGATTTCAGTATCAAGAAATGCTGGTTGGTGACAGAAAAAAAAACTGCATATTAAAACTATGAGCTATTTTCAGCTGGTTTTATTAAGGAATGGAAAAGAAGAGGTGGGGTTGCCTAGGTGGCGAAGAAATAGACAGCCGTCTAACAGGTTCCATACATATTCATTAGTTTCACTTGCACCATATTATGTGTAAACTGGAGTAAAATGGTGTAGTGATCTACCTACGTTGATACCAGTGCAAGAAGAGTATGTGCTTTGATTCCAGTACTAGTGTTGAATTCCTGCTCAAATATATTTAATTAGTTCAGATGTATTTGTTTGTTTCTCTTGCCGGCTGTTATCATGTGTGTCTCAGCTTTGGCCAGAATTCCGTCCCCATCAATCCCGGAATGGGAGTATGATGTCACACCTGCCTCCAGGCTAGACTCCCCACCACACCTCTGCTGAATAGCATCCGTACCTGTAGCATATCCCTTCATTAGACTGTCAAAGTTTGGCACTTTATAGTTCTGTTTGATTACTATTAAATAAATGTAATATTAAATGTTGTCTCCTGACCCTGACTGTGGTTTGGATTTGATATGCATTTTGCTCTGGATTGTTTTGACTGTTGCCTGTACTTGACCTGCAGTTCTTGGATTAAAATTTGTGCCTAATATCTTGTAATACTATTCATTAAGCCTTAAAACCATGAACTGTGTATCTTTGACCTTTCAAAATTGAGACAAAATTGACACGTTATAATAATTGTCTTCATTTTATTTTTGGGTAAGACATTCATAGTTTCAAGTATATGAAGAGCTATCATGAAAATAGGTATTATTTCATCATGGATACAGTATACAATATAAGCATCGCTGCCCAAAGTAAATATTTATGCAACATACAATGTACAATGTGAGTTGTGCTGTGACACACTCCCGGGTTGCCGGTTTAAACCCTGCCTTTTCTCTCTGCATGTGGTGTTTACATACTCTTCTCCGGTTGCATAACTTTCTTCCCACAGCTCAAGAACATAGCTTTAGGCTACTTGGCATCACTAAAATGTATGTGAGTATGTGTGTCTGCCCTGTGATGGCATTGTACCTGTGGAGTACCCCTGCCTTGTACCCTGTTCCCTGGGATAGGCCCCCGGCCCTCCCGCCTCCCTGCACCGGCTTTGCAGGCTGTAATACATATCAGTGATTATGCTGTAGCCACCGCAACATCTTCTCCCTGTCCTCATGAGAATTTTCTCCACATACTACAGTTTCCTCTCACAGCCCAAAAACATTTTATTTGCATGAATTGGTGCATGTAAGTCGGTGTATGGCTTGGATGAAATGAATGGATATCCCAGGGTTCCCCAGTAGGTGGCCTGTAATATTCAAACCATTGTCCTGTGGCCAAAACTTACACCTTACCTACCCAGATAAAGGCTACATCAGAGCAATCATGGTAACCTAGAGATAATTCAGGGTGGTAACAAGATCAGCTGAAAGCAAACAAAGAGCCATGGCCACTGCCTTCCACTTGACATTTGCTTTATTTTACTGGACCAAATTAATGTTAAGTTGGACTTTCTGCTTATTGCTAAGACTGTACCCATCTGTAAGGTGGCTCACCTAAAACAGCACTTCACAGAACATGCCAGAGCCACTTCAATAACAGCTGCCTTGCAAAATCAGAGTTGTAAGCAAAGGATTGCAAATTTGAGTTCTACATATAATTATTCTCTTAACTCTATCCATAAAAGTACATCTGTGCAAGAGAATGCATCTGTGTCTAACGAATAAATTGTGACACTCACGTTTATTGTGACACACACTCAATTAACTCTTACACAGATGTGTATATATCCCCCTACACACACATCCACACATTTGTATTCATTTCATTCGTTTCAGTTCTATAGGAAAAGAACTAATCCCAACAATGACAACCTTAACCTAACCTTCCCTATCCCTTATCTTTACTGTAAGTAACCAAACAACATACAACACTTTTTACATTTTTAGTTTTTTGATTGTAGTCACAGATTCTTATAAAATTTAGTCTCCCTTGTGGGGCTTGAAAAATTGCCCCATAACATCAAAATAGCAGGTTTTTATTACATTGTGGGGACATTCAAGTGACACCTGCCTTATCAACACTCCTAGTGTAATAAATGGATCATTCTCACAAACTCATTACCATACCCTGTCAAGTTTCTCTAATTTTTTTAAATTAGTTTGACAACAGACTTACATTATATCATTGTCTAAAATGTCAATTTTGCTTCCCCTGTAGTTAATCGGTTGCAATGTAAAACAATTACTAATTAACCTCAGCATGGTCTTGGACTGTGGGGGGAAACCCCACAACAACACAGGGAGAACATGCAAAGTCCACGCATATGGAACATGGGTGGAGACTTGAACCCTGGTCCCAGAGGTGGTAGACAACAGTGCTAACCACTGCATCACCCTGCCACCCCAAAGGGGTTCAAAATTAGTTATAAATGATATTTATGAAATACTGGTTGTATTTCACAGATTTTGTTTTTTGTTAAAGGATTCTCATGTTTGTGAAAATGACCAAATATAATTGTAATAGTCTACCGCCATGCTTTCATTTTCTAAATAAAAGGGATTCTGTGGATTTCAGTTAGGTTCTCAATGTAAATGAAATAGTCCATGTTCTGCATTTTGCTTGCTGCCAAAATCACTGGGGGTATTATCCCATTTTCTTACTTGATGAATGGATTGTACTTCTTGCACGGCCATGCCTTTTTTTTAGGGGGGGGGGGGTAAGTGCAGTGGCCATGTTCACGCTGGTGAGGGGAGAGTAAGTGCACGTTTTTAAGCACTTTTTTGACATACATGCTTGATGGGATAATCAACCCCCTTGTCACAGAATTAGAATTATAAGCAAATGTTCTGCAGGTGCTCCCTGTACTGAATAAGCCGATGGATGGAGAAAGAAAATGGAGACCAGATGGCATAAAGATCAGTTTTCATCATTCTTCCTAATACTGTAAATATCACCAAGATATAATTATCACCATTGTTCAATTGCTACATCCACTTACGTATTTAACATATACATCGATATTACACCTTATAAATATGATTCTGTTTGTTCATGCACAATTCTTTGTAGCCAGTTACAGAGGCTATAGAAAATTTCTAAATATCATTTCATCCTGAAAAGAAGAAAGATATTCTCTTAAACCCCACAAATGTCATTCACTGTAGAATTTTTGTCATTTCTGCCATAAGCTGTCAAATTGCAATCTAAAGTGGCATTGTGGGACATACGGTACCTTCATGATTGACATATTATTTTTCCCAAACCCCAAGGCACTTTGGTCATTTTAAATCTAGTGTCCTGAATAAAAATGTTTTATGTTGATCGCTCCAAAAATATTACTCAGTGCCTTCAGGGTAGCAGGTGGCCTAATGTTTTTTTTAATCTGTCTTTTGAAGTCATTTGAGGTGATTAACAGAAATGTTACACCTATGAGTCTCTTAATCCAAAATGTTTCAAAACTATTTAGTTTCCAAACTATATGAACGATGAAAATCTGTCCTCGGGAATGGTTTTTAAAATAATGTTCATAAGCAGACAATGATCCAAAATTGAAGCTCAGGCGACCTTAAATACATTAGAAGATCGTAAAATACTAAGCAAAATTTTCCTTAGGTTTTAGCAATAAACTCTGAACCAGCTACCCTGTAATAAAGCCAGGGTACACCAAGTACACAAAACCAATCTTTGGTAAAGACCATGGCACCATCTGCCTCCTCAGACTAACTGAACCTCATTACTTGACTCATCAAATATTGGAGTTCCGAAATTAAGCTACCCAGCAGTTTTATTAATTTTTTTACTGTGTTTTTGTGCATTATTTTCCACATTTTAAATGGGGAATGTTCATTTAAATTCCTGCTATGGTCTATGGACCAAAAGTAGCTATTATGAAAACACACACTAAGATTATGCATATTACTCAATACTATGGAAGTTCCATTAAACTCTGTATTACTGTATGTGGATATTTCAGTACTGTAATTGTCATGCCCAGCAGGTAGGGAAAAGGCCCAGTAGAGAACGGGGTTTTTATTTCGGAGAATAAGGCAGACAAAACCAAAGCACAGGAAGACGGGTTGAGACAGATGGGCAGGCTCAAGCAGGGCAGGAGTAGGAGCAGGAGCAAGGGGATCAGGACAGAGGAAACCTGTCCAGGGTTATCGAAACGCTAAGTAAGGATAATGGATAGTAACAATACTCTGCAAAAGCTGTGTAGGTGGGTTTAAAGGCTGGGGCAGGCGGGGACACTAATTGGTTTGCCATACCTCGTGAGACGGGACAATATTTTAGAGGTTATATAAAGAAAAGATGTTGTAGCATTTTTGCACATTTTAAATGAATAATAAACATATGATATAGCTAGATGTGACATGGCATAACGAATTTACCATATTTTGAGGGTTCTTTTGTACTCATACCAGTATAAGAGGCATATAATTAAACTGCCACCGTGAAGGGGTAAATACAACCCGAAGGCAGGCTGGGGTGCAGGCAGAACCCACGCAGGGGACGTTACTGAAACACAGCACCAGGTACCATGCTCAGACAGGTAACAATGACAGAACTGGGGAGCACAGGACTGGGAAGCACTTAAATACTAGACTAATGAAGGGGCAAACGAGAGGCAGCTGTGGGTGGTTACCAGGGCAGGAGTAAGAGGTAAGAGACACAAGCATTAGGCATGGCTTGTTTAGATTGGGCAAGACGTGACACAAAGCTAAAATCTGAAGACCAAAAACGTAAAAATACATCTGCATTTGACACTTTTTGCATTATTAATCCACTTCATTGTGGATATACAATTCATTTTATTTGTGGAAGTATAGTTATGAGACTGGCTAAATGAAACGTATCCATGCAGCGTCACACTGTAATTTCTAATTCACTGCTATTTTGAAATCAGCTCTCTGGGAGAAGGTGATATGATAGACTATAGCATGATATTAATTGAACAATCCACAGCTGTTTGTGTAGGTCAGTAAACTTTCAAAATTACAAATCAGATAATGTTGTTTGATTTCTCATTTGAGTAACTCTTTGAGGAGCAACAGCAATGATAGGATATTGCTTTTTTTGTTCAATTTTGAGAAACCTGTTTTCCAATAATTTACCAAGCAGGATATACATGGTGTACTTGTAGATAGTCTTTATTGATTCACACTGGGGCTTTTAATTTGCTTTCCAAAGACCATTTTTTTCTTTTTAAATGCTCATGCAAATACTCAGTAAAAGCAGCTATTTTGAAATTATACTAAGATTATTATGTATATTATTCAATGCTCGAGAGGTTCCATTAAAATCGGTATTGCTACATGTGGATATTCCAATACTATAATATTTTATTGATAATTATATAAAGAATAGATATTAAATAGCTCAAGTGCACATAATTAAGTCAAGGTTTGTGTTTTTTTTCTCTCCCACATTAGGAAATCGTACAACATCTGCACAGATTATGAGTGCTATATTAAGCCATTTGTTCCTGAATCTAATGAAAACCTGTGCGGCTCTTCCTGACTTGCTAGTTTGGGCTCCATGTAGTAATGTTCCTGTGTAACAGCCTGAATTACTCTTATAGTAGCGTTTTAACAGTGCATTTTTCCTCTGAGGAACTTCCAGGAATAAGATCCTGCACTACTCCAACAGAACATGTCTCTAAATGTGCACTGGGGTTAAATGTAAATCAGTGTTCTTGACAATTTACACATTGTAATTGTTCTGTTCCACAGAGATGAATATCTACTTTTTCATGGTCATTATTTGGAAGGACCGACCCTTTGATCTTCCTTGGGGTATACCCCATGACGATGTGAATAATACTGGTTTAGGCTGCTGCTTTCTGCTGTATTATGCATATTTTACTTTGTTCAAACCAAAGATCACAAGATGACTGGCCTATTGTCCTTTCCTGTAGCTACTCACTGTTTTGGGATTTAATAAACCTCACGTGTTCTGCTGTAGCTCATTAAGATACTTCTCGAAATCTACCTGGAAATGATTTTTATTATTTTTCATCGCAATCGAAGAAGCTCCCCAGTGTGGTTGCCGCGGTACATCATCTCCCGACAAGGGCCCATTCACAGCGACACCTCTCCGCCTGTCCTTCCCCGTGCAGCCCTGAGCGGCGTGATAGTGCTGACGCACCGCACCACAGCTCCCTCGTCTCCATCCAAGCCCACTGATTCTGCGTTACGCTGACTGCGTTGTGTCGACAATAAAGCCCATCACTTAACATGACTTTGCTTCATTTTCTGATGCAGTGGAAGCACACTTATGGCTGGTTGTGGTGTAAGCAGGGCATATTCGGGAATTCAGTCGCAGAGACCCAAGTACAGAACATGTTATTGCTGATTTTCTTGTAGCCTAGATTTCACTGTATAGCATAAACAACCTGTAAATATCCATCCATCTTCTAACCGCTTATCTATCCCAGTCAGGGTCTCAGGGGAAGCTGGAACCTATTCCAAGTGGCACAGGGCACAAAGCTGGGGACACATGCCCAATTGTACTCAAACAATTATGGGGAACCTTAATGTGTAGTTTATGGTACCTGACCATAAAGAGGTACAATTGAAAGTTAAACATGTTTAATTTACATAACTGAAAGACTTGTTTTGAAACCTATAAAATGATGACATGTAATAATAGCATATTCTGCAAAAATAATGCAGTTTCTGCAAAATAGTATGCAACTTGTAGAATGGAAAATTGTATTGGTCAGAATAAAGGAAAGGTTTTGCGGCATGTAAGTTAATTCTTCAATTCAATATCTTCAATGCAGGCATTCTGTGGCAGAAGTAGTTTAATGACGGATGATCAAACTTTATGTAACTGCCATGAAAGCAGACGACAATGAAAATGGTAGAACGACAGGATCACACAACCCAGTTAACCATTTCGAGTTAAATTTGTAGTCCTTCAGAAGGGTGTAGTTCTGACTAAACTGGTGCGCACTTTACGATTTCGCCACATTAAAAACGTTGATGGTTTTGTTTATATAGACTTAAGACATTAAACGCAATTCATCATTTAAAACTCGTTCTCCACACAGATGTATGCGATCTTAAATGGCATGCTGCATTCTTCAGCCTTTTTGGTTTATTTGATGGGGACCTAATTGTAAAGCTCGTTTTTATTGAAATTTAGGCTGAATCGCCCATTGGCTTGGCCGATCTCATTTACATGCTCAAACGCCCCGGCGGGGTGTGGGTTCGTGTTTGACCATAAGAGCGGAGGCAGTGCTCACATGTGCTAATTGGCTGTCAGGGCTTCGGGTGCGCGGTCTCTGCTTTGGGGTAGCAGGTAGGGTGGCTGGGAGCGAGCAGAACTTCCAGAAACATGGCGTGTTAGCTCTGCAGTATAAGGACGGGCACTTTACTTTTTAGCTGCCGAGGTTTGAATATAATTGTAGGGTTTTTATTTATTTTTCTCCCACTGGAGTCGCAAAATGGATTTGATTTGGTCGTCCAGGTAAGAAGAGTATTTCTATTTAAAGATCGTACATAGGATACTAAGCGTTGTCATTTAGTTAGATTATTTGTTCACTTTATTGGTGACTAATACGTTTCTTTGTCTTTTCTAAGACTACTGATGGGTGCAACAGTTGTTTTCCTGTTTATGGAGGTTGGATCAGGTACGTATTTTTACAGTTTATTTTTCAAGACTTTACTTTATATGGACTTCAGCGGCATTTCACGCAAGTATGCATAACTGTATTAGAGTGGCTGTCCGTTTGTTCTTGTCAAGGGTGCGATGGCTCCGAATGTACCAAAAGCCAGCAATCGGAGAAAACGACACAGATCGCGGAGTATCTCAGCCAGATGAATGGGATGAAGGAGCCGTCGGAGGAACGGAAGCACAGGGACGCCGCATCTGTGATACCATTCGCTGGTATTACTGGGAGTACGTACAGCCGGCACATTGCGTGGCATCATTTTATTATGTTTTATATGTGGTTAGTGTATGTGTGCATCTGATTTTCATGGCCGAACGACTGGCTTTTGGCTGCTGCCCTGAATGAATTGTTAGTGTAACGGCTAATAAATACACAAAACACGGAGTTTTATTGCACTCGGAGCGAAGACACGCGACCCCGCGTGTGTTGGTTCTCAGTTATTGCCTCCTCCCATTTTTCCTAAGACTTGTTCCTGTGTAACAGCCCGAGTTACTCTAATAGTAGCGTTTTAACAGTGCATTTTTCCTCTGAGGAACTTCCAGGAATAAGATCCTGCACTACTCCAACAGAACATGTGTGTGTGTGTGTGTGTGTGTATATATATTTGTATATATGTCTTGAAATTTTGCCTGTTTATTAAAATGCATTTACCTCAACTTGTGGCTGGTCATAGGTACTGAATACTATACCCTTTTTTTCTGTTTTGTAGGTTCAAGACAAAGTCGAAGCTGTTGCCAAAACGGGGGCACCTGTATTTTGGGTAGTTTTTGTGCTTGTCCGAAGCACTTTACAGGCAGAAGCTGTGAATACGACGATCGTGTCAGGTAAAGCCAACAGGACAGATGCTGTACATGGTGATCCGCATTATTTAGTCATGCTGCTCTATCTGATTAATTGTATCTCATTTTATACAGAAACTGTGGTGGGATCCCTCATGGCGAGTGGGTGAAGAAAGGCTGCTCGTACTGTAGATGTGGGTACGGCGTTTTTCACTGCTTCCCCCAAGTCTTCCATCGTAACTGCGGTAAGTAGATCTCTTTTTAACATGGTGCATTGATGTAAGTATTTCCCATAGATTTTTTTTTTTTGCCTTGTTTCCATGTCTGTCCGAACTGATATGGAGAGAATGCACCGTGAGTGGGAGAGGCCCTGGTCAGACTAAACAGACACTGCTAAATGCCATTCACACCTCGCTGGGTAACAGAGTGTGGTGGCCTGGTGATCATCACAGACAGGCAGAACAGAGCTGCCCACAATGGGCTTTTCTGCAGCCTGACGACGTGCTAACTGCTCCATTTCGCCTTAAGTGTATTTTAGTGAATTCACGTCATTGACGCATAGTTACCTCTTTCTGTTGCAGATGGCTCCCAGGAAGTACTATGGTTTCGCTCTGCTGGACCCAGGATACAACAGTCCCAGTTTTTTGTGTGTCTAGCACTATTTTGTTTGGTTTTCCTTTCCCTTTGAAGAATGACGGTAAAATCTGGAGATGTATGAGGACCTTAATAGTCCCTGTGTGCTACATCAAGAGTATGAGATCTGATTTTTCTCTGGGCCCCAGGAATGTGCAGTTCTCTTATTTGCTTCCAGTGGAAGTCTTGAGCATTATTTTATGTAGAGTTATTGTTTTAATATGTTGGGAGCTCTAAATAAGATTTTATTATAAATAGCCACATTTCCTTGTCATTTTCTTCTGGTCTGATGAATATGCATTTTATTCATTGAGGGTACAGCGCCGTGTCCAAGAATTCACTGTCCGTAGCGAGTCATGCATATGATGTGTTATGTTTGTTTCCCTCATTGTGCATGCATTGAAGTGTCTTAAGGCGTTTGGTCGGGAAATAAAGTGCTATTTTGACCCATCTTTCTGTCAAGATGTTTTTAGTTGTTTTGTTCCGTTGTGCAAGACAAGGACATCTTCTATTTGCATTTATGTGAGTTATTGGGGATGTTTTTATTATTTTAAAATGCAATCATGTAGTTTTTTTATATTGCGTACACTGCTTTGTAATTTGCCCTGTCTTATCTTAACTTTGGTGGTCTTTGGTTTGAGCATCTGTGAGCCATATCTGTTCTGTGGCGGTTCCCTGCTAAAGAGGGTACGACCCTTGGTTGGTGAGGCACTTGTGTGACCTTACCGTGTTTCCCTTTGCAAGCCCCTTATCAAAGATAACGTAGCAATGCTTGTTTTCATTGAAAGTAGGATGGATAATGTAATTAAAATTCTGAGGTGACAAGAAATGCTATTATTGAAGAAGATTGTCCCCGATGAGTAAATTGTATTAAAAATTTCAGGATGTCTATAATCACAGATGATTTTGTAGAGACATGCTGTACTGTAACCAAGGCGTAAAGCTATGATCAAATTAAATTTAATGGAAGGTATCACACTTTACATGAGAGTATTTTGCAGTCTGAATTGCTACATCCATCTTTGTTCTAATAGCCTACCCACTAAGGGGTCAAAGGGGTAGTCACTCTTATAAGTATAAGTGTCGAGATCTTAACAAAACTTTTAATCTATTTACTTCTTAATGTTTTCAGTCTAAAGTAATTTTCCCATTAATGTTGAATTATGTTCTAGATTGAAAATGACTTCAGTCATTATTCTTTAATTGCCTTGCCTTTTCCCGACTGTCGCTCGGCCGGTGAGGCTTCGTGCGGGCTTTGTAGTAAGCGCTATCTTGCCATTGAAATGAATGCGTTTAAATTCTTCGTGGCGGTAGGAGGGAGGCCTGTGTGACGCTGCCTGATAATTCCCAGTTTCCTCTGCTTATCTATGATCGTTAGACCTAGAGCCACTTCCCACACTTTCTTTGCAGGATTCTTTGCAAAGTGCTTTTTCTCTTCGTGTCAGCTCACGCTTCCTTTTAATGCAACTATAGCGAAATTCTATTTTAAAAGGTAAAGACAAAACATTTAAGTATGGGGTCTGAGATGGAAGCCTACTCCATGGGCGATAAAGGTAACTGGGATTTTTTAAGATTTGTAGCACCAGATGTGGAACCAGGGTGAAGGGATGCAAAAATATATACTTATACTAAAATCAAAATCTCTGTTCAAACCTACAT
>JAODKM010000108.1:8386376-8396848 GCA_026780845.1 Petrocephalus sullivani | reverse complement strand
TCCAGCCTGTGGAGCTTCAAATAACATTATTAATTTAAACAGGCACCCAAAAACTTGTGCACAATGTCCCATGGAATACCCCATCATGCTCCTTGGTAATCCCATAGCAGCTGATTGTGACAGGGTGTAGATCTTCTGTCCGCCACACATTTCAGCTGCCTGGAACATCAGTCTCAGAGGAGGCTATTTCTGATACAAAGCTATACTTGTAAGAATGACACAATTTCAAAGAGCAGAATGCATTCAATGGATTTGCAATGCTTCGGCATTACACTGAATAAGGCAAGTACTATGTAATTTGTGCAGTCATGGAAAAAGACTCCTAATGACTGTATTTCATGCAATAAAGTCTCACGATGTTAAAATCCATGGATCATATTCTGTCTAGCAAAACTGAGAAATTTGTCTAAAAGCAAAGATAATGTATGTTACGATATATTGCATTCACGAATTGTATGCCTCCGATTTTTCACATTTATCTGTTTGATAAATCCGTTCACCATATTGCAACATCACATGGAAAGCGCCTCTAAAAAGAGGCCAAAGAATGAAAAGCCCTGCAGCTGAACCTTCCATACCCTTACTGACATGCGCTAAAGCTGGAACAGGGAACGCCGTGGCGATATCCAAACGACGATTTGGTGAGGAGGCCCATTAGCTGGAAATGTCTTGGCAGAAAACCATTCACCCTGACATGCCATTAACTGCTCAGATATATGAGATGCCAGATAAAGCGAAAAACTGCCATTTGGGGAGAAAGATACATTTACCAAACGTAATAAAAAGCAGCGTGGAATGCTTCCAAGACGTGACCTCTTTTCCTGCATATTATGAAACAATATACTATTAAAGATTAAAAAAAAACAATTAAAGAGGGGTCTACCTACTTACGTACCAATTGATGTACAGTCTGACCATAAGTAAAACTGCTTGAACAAAAACTGTTCAGGATTTTCGAAGTGTTTACTTTAGGATAAACAGGGGACAGGCATATGTCCTATAAACTGTTGATTTTAAGAAAAGTTTGCATATAATTGCTAGTTTGATGTTAACTGTAACTAATCTATGACAATGTAGGTTAACAGTACCCAAAATCAAATGCAAGGTACCTTTGTTAAACTATTTGCATGTTTACTCTTTTTAAATGCTGCTCGTGGCTGTTTGCTGTAATCTTCACCTGCAGGTTAACATTGCTTATTTTTAAACGTTGATTCTACTGTGAAATCCATATGAACTTACTAATGCTTTTATCAACTACAGCAGTGATACGGGACAGTGTCCTCAGACACAGATTTGCATAACATGCAGCGTATTCGCTTATGTTGTAAGAAGCATTATCAGAGTCCCACAGTGTCACACGCTAAATGCTTTCACTTCACCCATAAATCAGAAGGCATTATTCTTGTTCTTTACAGTTTTAGTGGTGACAGTAGGTTTTGACAGTGGTGACAGTGTCACACCCTCCTAACATGAAGGTAATGCTACCAGTGTGGGAACAGGAAGAGATATAATCAGCTTTACAGACATATCATCCATAACATACAAAAGATACAGATAAAAAGCCATCCTAGACTTGAGTAAATCATCGTATCCCACTGTTTTGTTGCTAGAAAATGTGTGTACGTCAACATTATTTGACCAAAGATGTTGGGTCAAATACTTTAGTTCAATTATACAATAAATGGATGGATTCTCCTGTGGAATCCATAAAAGCTTACTAATGCTTTTATTAAGTAGAACATTCTTATACAGTAACACAACAAATTTGTTGAATTAGACCAAAATGCTCCGATCACACATGAACTGGCATCCTATCCAGGCTGTACCTCTGCCTGATGCCCACTGTCACCTAGAACAGGCTCCTGTCCCCTCTACGTTTTATCATTACATTTTATAGTGATTTCTGTGGTGTTGTAATCTTGACTAAATGAATGGAACCCAAAATTTGCTACGTTAATGCATTTCTATCTATTATTTAGACATTGAAATCGTTTAGTCTGCATTGCCTAGACTGACATGTTGCTCACATATAATTTGCAGTATTGATATATTAACCTTGTTAAAAGTTGTCATTTCCTATACTTCCTCCTCAAAGGCAAACGAGAACAAAGGAAACAGTTGTGTTTGCTGGGTTGGCAGGGTGTCCCTGTGGATAGCACCACCCCCTCACACATCTCCAGTGCACCAGCTTACATGGCGTGTTACTCCAGACGTGTTACATTCAGCACTGGGAGAAATCATCTGCTAGGCTAGTAAAAGGCTCTGAGGTCTCTAATAAAGCTGCCGTGTGTCCAAAACATCTCCATCCTTACATTCAAGTTCAGACTAGTTCACATAAAAAACATAAAAATACATTAAAAACATATCTGCCTGAGATGCCAGATTTGCCTAATGAGCATTTTATTCTAATAATCTATATATTATTCTTAAAAGTAGGATAAATTGGAACAGGTCTGAAATTCTATGCATAAAGAGTCCTGTATCAGGGATTATATGTGAGCAATGTAACATGATGGCTTGCATTGGGGGTTTGGGGTTGAATCGCCCCAATATGAAATTGGTATGTTCTCTCAATCTCATGCAGGTTTCTGACAACTTTCCTTAATCCTGCAGCCCAAATACATGCAGTTAGGCTAATTACCATAACTAAATTGCCTGGGATAGCCCCCCCCCCCCCCCACCCCCGCCTCCAAAAATATTTTGTACACTTAGTGTAAACCAATACACTAAATAAACTGACGGAAACAATAAATATTACCCTGCTGGACGTCTCAGGCTCAGTATAAACTGAGCAGTGAGCATTAGTCAGGGCTGTTTCCTGTGGTCCTGTCCAAGGACTGTCAAGCAGGCATCCTGCTAGAATGGGTGCAACAATCCCATTTGTGTCTTGCCTGCTATGACAGTACAGCCTGCTTCCACAAACTTTGGATCCTCTTTGTGATATTGACATTTTTGTACAATTAAAAAATATTTATTAAATTATTAAAACCGAGACTAAATCTTGTAAAGCTGAAGCCTTAAAATCAACAGATAAGGTAGGGAAGAAAAAGGACAGACAAAAAAATCTTGCCTAGATGGAAAGGAGATATAACCTTGAGTGAAAACAAATCTCCCAGGGGCCTGTCTCTGTTCCACGGTTCATATCGTACTCATCCAGATGTAAGAAAATTGATTTTTCACACAGCATAATGAAATTCCCTGTAAGAAAAATCATGGCCACCTTATTTAATCTGACTCTATTTGATTAATAAAAAAAAACATGCACAACAGTTCAGTTAGTGGAAAAATCATACTAGGTAATATAAAAAATAACTCATGCAAATGATGCATGGTAAAGACCAGATACATGAGATATATAGATGTAAAATACTGGCATAAGGAGCAAAAATGAAGGGTAGATAAAAAGCAAGTGAGAGAGCAGAGCGTACGAGAGATTGGGTGCAAACACGGGTGCACAATAACGAGCAACTCCAAGGGAGCAACGCAACAGGAATCCGGCAGAACAGAGGGAAGGCAATATGCATACTTCTTTTATGTCATACTGCCAATAATAATTACCATATGTTCTTGTTGACCAATCAGGAGACACCGCCGCATTTAGGGGCATGTTATGCTTGGCAGATGTGACTCTGTGGTCACAGCAACCAGCTGCTGTGCACTAGTGATATCCAAGACTCGCTTTTAATTCCCGACCATTTTAGTTACTCTGCAATGAATTCTGATTATATTTATCAGTATGTAAGCAAGGAAGATGATCACTGATGCCTGGCGTGTTTCGATCCAGGTTGGGTAAATATTTTTTTTTATTTATGCTTTTGGGAAATGGAGTAATTTTTTACTCCAACTTCAGATTGCAGCCAAAGACTTACTACGGGAAGATCACAGGTCACTTGCTGAGTATGTACTACCCAATTTGAACTACCGAACTGGAACTGACTATGAAATTTGTTTAGTTTGCGTAATATTATGCTATAGATGACCCATCTGAAATAGCAACTGGCAAATGTGGTGCAGCGACGTAGCACTCCTAGTCTTCAAAATACACTTCGTGTAAATGAATGGCTGTGTACAGATGTGGTATCAATGACCTGTCACCGCACACACCTTGCCTCGCCCTGTCCTGATGCGCCTTTAACGAGACATCCTGAGCTTTTCACTGATACTCCCTATGTTAGTGTGAGACTGACGTTTGCCACTTCAGGCATTGACATAACAGCCTAGTCATCTATTACAACAAGCAGATTTTATGGAATGGTCTACTATGGCATTATCATGCTTGTGAGTTAACAATTCAGCTTTTTTCTGATGCTTTTTCAGAGTAGAGCACATTAAACAACCATCCATTCGTAAAGCATCCATTATAGTAGACAACAGAATTGAGAAAGATTTCCTCATCTGCAACTGTACACACGAGCTTGTAGGAGACCACATACACGTCCAGGCTGAGTGAACCATAATGAGAAAAGCTTGTCAGATGAGGAGCATCCCAAGGCAGTGTTTCAGGCACAGAAAGAAGTGAAGTGCTCAGGAGAAGAGGTGTCGCCTGAGGAGATAAAGCAGGACATGATTAAACTAGCAGTCACCTTATTTGAGCCCAGAGTCACATGTACAGTTTGATTTTGCAGTCAGTTCCAGTCAGTTGCTATTTAAAACATAATTAATGAACACTTCTGACCACTGAACCATTTAGCTTATGTTTAAATTTTGCTCACATGGATTGCTGCATTTTGATAGTTAAATCGTTTACTCCCAGATCACATTTTAGAGGGAATGATTCATTTACTTTGTTAATTTATTTCTGAACATCCATGCTTGCACTGGAAGACTCCCCACTGATGAATGAGGAACGTAACTCCTGTGGCTGGCAGGCTCTGGATACTAATGAGGTCAAAATCTCTAACCAAGAAGCTTGTAAGCTATGTACAATGTATGAACTCATCTATTGTAAGGAAGTACAATAAAAATCCAAACATTCCTTTCATATACATGAGAGGTGGCTGTGATAAGTTGATGAAAGACAGATGTGTGTGGAGTCTCCATCTGTGCCTCATTTTGATTCAGTTTTTTCAAGCAAGTTACCTCTTCAAATATTCAACATTTGTCATTAATGTACAACATAACTATTATTATGCATTAATTTTCATATATATATGTGTATATATGAAGACATTTCAAATGAAAAAAGAAAGGAATTAAAATAAGGAATATATATATTTTACATTTTAATTCCTTTCTTTCTTCATTCGAAATGTCTTTAAAGCACTTTCCAAACCTTGTGGTTAATATTGACTGATTAATTGATTGATTGGTTAATTTATTGATTGGTTGATTGACGCGCTCTTGTCGGATGGTGAATTGAATCACGTAAGAGGGGGAAAGGAAGGAGTAATGAAGATTTTATACTCAGGGAACATGGAGTGGCAGCAGCACTGGAAGAATTCATGGAATAGCTGAATTGAGGAAGAGAAATGAGAAGAAACGCTAACCGCAGCAGAGGGGAAATCCACAGTAAATAAAAACAGGATAGAAAAGATAGAAAAAAGCCAGGGATCAGGCAGCCAGGTGTAAGTGTGGCATCCATAGAGAAACCAAATGGAAATGCATTGCATAGTATTAGTGATTTTTCAATGGCTGCATCATCTGATTTCTATTTATAGGTGTTAAGTGAATTTCGATCCAATACACTAAGTATAAAGATTTTCAGAGTTCCTGCTAAAATGTCTATAAAATCTTCATCCTTTGTGATAACAGGACATATTAATTATCGTTAATACCACCGGTAATCGCACATTTTTCTATTCCACCTTATCAAATGTGCAGGAAAGCATTTAAATTTAATTATTGCCAACTTGATGCAAATCACATTTGTAATTTGTGCCAGCAATCATTAAGAATGTTTTAGCTATAGTTTGCATTTTAATTATGCCTAAATTAAAATCCTGGGGGTGGCTCGCTGCGTTAGGATGCTATGCTTGTGATCGGAAAGCCACCAGGTCAAGTCCTGTGGTTTCAAAACTGGGCCCACAAGCGAGGCCCTTAACCCCTGTGCTACAGGGACAGGTTGACCCTGTTTTATGGGTACCATCAGGAAGGACAATGACACTTCAACTTGATTTTTTTTTGTTCATTTTTGTTGGCCAGAGACAAATTTTAAGATGGCCTCTCAACTGTTTTAATTATGCAATTATGCTTTTGATTGGTACACAGGTAGTAACAGGACAAATACATCTCACACAGTGTGGTATTTACAGACACAATTCAGTTTGAGACCACTGATTAATATCAAGATGCTTCCAACACCCATAGATTATACCAGCGCTAGCACTACCAAGCCAAAACAAAAAATTTCCACAAAATTCATAAAACCCATGTAAAAAGTGCTTCCATAACTTATTTGTGGTTGATGTGTATACAGTATATTTATTTAAAATGGGCATTTGTCATTCGTTTCTGACAGCGGTGTATGTGGTCATCCAACATAAATAGCCTGTTTTTGTTCATATTCCCTGGATAAAACAGGTGCTGGAATCTGGAACTAGAACAAGTCCATTGCAGATTCCCTATTTTGACATGTGAGTGATAGGTCATGGATTATTTATGAAGCTATGAAGACGCCATTCACATGGAAAATTTGTAATCTGATTAATGGGATAAAGGCTATTAGACCACAGATCTATGATTAATGAATTAAGATCCAGTGAATGGCAGCATCACTGAAGTCTGCATGGGCAAAGCTTGAGAGACATAAACTTATAAACATACGATCTCTTTAAAGCCCTCCCAAAATGAAGGTCATTTAGAAATACAGAACTTTAGTATTGCCAAAGGATACACTTCTCAATTCTCTTTAAGTATATTAATTTCTGTATAATTACATGAAATAATGAACATACAAGACTCTCCTATATTTTTCACAATCACACAGTAAAAAACAGGGCACACATGTGAGAGGAAAGTAATATGATCCATTACCCACAATGATACTGATCGTACTATCTGGCTGACTTACTGCCTGCCCTGCCCTTGATGGGATCCAGCAAATCACATTAAAATAGATGACAATGTGTGCCTGGATCATCATGCTTACTCTTGTAATGAAGCCAGATGATTCTGGTGTGGTTCTGCACTAAGCCTTTGTGGTACATGCTGAAGCATGCCAGTGACTTCCAACATAGCACAATGCAGCAGACTGGAAATACCACAATTCCCTCTTGCGTTTCACAATCACCATACCTATATAAGTATGAGTGCCCAATAACTACTTTGTCAATAAAGATCTGTAGGAAAGCTCTCTCACGGGTGAATACGGTGTGGATTTGCATGTGTTGTTGTTCTCTTTCTGTTTTATGACTCTCATCACTTCCCAGCCATCAGGGAATAATAGACATCTATCTTCTGGCTGAACACCTGCATTCCGTTTACCGACTAAAGAGACACTGCAGTAAGTTTATCTGTGTTCATCTAGCCATCCAAAAAGATATCAGTGACTTTTTGGAGAACAGAATAAATTCTTACTAGTTTAAATATGTTGCTCCTAATTTGCTGAATATAATTGTTTTTTTTTTGTTTCATCGGCTTGCGAGATATGATGACATTAAATATCTATGATTTTATGTAGTCAAATGTTACACACTGCACTGTGTCCATTAGATCACTCATTCCATTTTGGTAGCTTTGGTCTAGCATATGCAATTGATGAAATTTTACCCCAATCTAAGTAAATAGCTGACTGAATTAGATCTAGTATTTGTCTGTATCTTTGAATTTTTAGAAGCTTCCCAGTGCCTGATAATGGAAAGACATCCTATATTATTATTCTGCCACCCATGGTGTTACCTGGGTGATGCACCATGATGTAACTCTGGGACCAGGGTGTGAGTCTCTGCTATGGCTCCATGTGTGTGAAGTCATTCTCTCTGTGTCCCCATGGGATTTCCTCCAGGTATTCTGGTTTCCCAGGTTAATTGGAGTTACCAAATTGCCCATAAGTGTGCATGAGTGAGTGGGCACTGCGATGGGTTGGTGTGCCATCCTGGGTTGTTCCCTGCCTGGTGCCTGTAGCCTCTGTGATGAGCTCTGGATCCCCTGTAACCCTGAATAGGACAAGCAGTTGCAGAAGTTGGATGGAAGGATTCAGAGTACTCAACTGGTTGGTTGAAACAAAGTCTTGGATTTGCACTTTCTGGACCTGAACTTTCCAACTCTGATGCTTTGAAAACTCTAGGCGAGCTTAGATAAAGATATATTACGCAAAAGCTTCTTTTTTTGCCAGCCTGCCATGCAAGCCACTTCTATGCAGTGTTGTGGTTGACTGATACAAATTCTCTCCCATTGCAGTAATTGAAATCTGTAACATTCCCAAAGGGGTTTTTGACATCTGAGTAACATCTTTCACAACCTCGCTTCTTGCCCAGGTGCTTTGATTGGAAGGACGGCCTGATTTAGGTAGTAGCTGCGTTGTATGATGCTTTTTATTTGTGTGGTATTTATAAGCTAGTCAGCAAAATATGTACAACTGAACAAAGGAATGCAGTCAAAAAATATAATATTAAGGCTGGATGTCATAATATTTGGGTAAACAGACATATGACACTTCATGAAGCCATTCAGTGAGTCAGTGATTCTGTTTATTCGTATGATTCTAGTGTATAAATAAATATTACTGATTCATCCCTGGAATTTAATAACTCGATATACTGAACACCAGCCTGGCCCTATTGAGAATACAAGACCAAGTAGTATAAAGCATTTGCTGCAAGTTATCTCTTATGATAGAAGGATATATCCTTAAAAATCTGCATTATGTTTTTCACACAGCTATTAGAGAATGAATTTGGCCCGGATTCATGATAAATATAACACAAAAAAATTCTGGGAACAAAAAATTGAACACCACTGTCAGATGATGAGTAACGAGGAATTAAGGATGAAAAACAGTGCTTTATCAAAGTAAGTCTGGGCATGGGATTGTATGATTAAAAAAGAGATTATGTAGTGCTCATACTACATAATCATAATCCATACTTATTCCATTCCATAACATGTTATTTAATCAGCTTGCAGTTAATATAATGTGAGAATGACTTTCTTGATAACTGCCTCCCAATGAATTCACATTTGCAACTTTAATCTTTGTTTTCAGCTCATTGGTGTTTGAGGGCATTCTTTCCTTGGCATCTCAATGGGGTTGAGTCTGAACCATGACTTCCAGAACATTACAGATTGCAGATTCCAGAATATTGTTCCAAACGTGTTCCTAACCAGCAAACCTAAGCTGTGCTACCATTTTTCTTTCTTCTTCTCAGAGTGTGACTTCTTAATAACGATAAATAACAAATTATTGACTTTTTCTTGTTCCTGGGCAGGAAGTGCTTATGTCTAAAGTGAATGGGGAAGACCTAATTCTCTCTTCAAACTTTCCTTTTGTGACCTGGGTGATGACATTTTCAAATTTACCCAGAACATTCCAAGTTGATTCCGTGCTACGGAGCCCCTAAAAGGACGTGGGCAAACAAAAAATACTTTACAGTGTCTCGTGAGCACCTGAAAGCTTCAAAGAGTTCTTTTGTTTGCCCATGTCCCTTCAGGGGGACAGTGCTGAGTAGCTGACGGAGAATTTTCTAGAATTTGCAAGAACTTTCAAGGACCTTCTATAATTCTCCATAGTAACTTCTATAGAGGGGCTCACCACTTCAATTTAGTTCTAGCTGCCTTAGTGAACAGATAGACTTATTTGAATTTATCAGAGATGCATCAAGAAGCCACAAGCTTTCTCCAGACGCATTCTGCTATGTGGTCAATTTATCAAGACAAGAGTGAGAAAGTACTCTGTGACGACACCAGCTAAAATGTGTGAAGGCTATAAGGCATATTTTAGCATGCCTGTCGGGGATCAAGACAAACCACAAAACTACTCACTTATAAATATTTCTGTTTATTTTTGTATAACATTAGTATAAATACATGTTTTATTCAGATGTTATGTAAATGAAAATGTGCAAATTTGCCTGTTTTTACATAGAAAATATAATTTCTAGATTTCATTATCCACATACAAAAGCAAAGTTTGAAAGGAATAATGACCATGTTCTATACTTTTACAACATAAGCAATTAAGAAATAACACATTATCCAGAAATAAAATTTATGTTACCTAGTGTAATCCTCCTCACTATATAGTGATCAATTTAAAAATTGCTCAAACGTGGCCTTTTAAGAAAAAAAACAACTTATTTTTCAAAATATATAATTAGCCTGTCAGTATGTGACTGTGGGGTGACCTGGTGGTTAGCACTGCTGTCTCACACCTCTGAGACCAAATCTCCACTGTGGCTGTGTGGCGTTTGCATGTTCTCACCGTGTCATCGTGGGGTTTCCTCCGGGTACCCTTCCCTCCGGCCTCTCGCCCCCCCCGGCCCCCTCCCAGGCCACCCCTCTTCTTCGGGGGACTCGCCTCCCCCACCGTGCATGGG
>JAODKM010000108.1:8363600-8373759 GCA_026780845.1 Petrocephalus sullivani | reverse complement strand
TCCCAAACCCCCCCCCATCACCACCCCCACCCCCCCCCCCCCCCCCCCCCCCACACACACACACACACACATAGTTCTCCATTTTTCTTCCCTTGCCTGCATCCCCCTGCAATTCCTTCACACCCCAGGAGGCAGGCATGCCCCAAAGTTTCAATACCTCTATTTTACACTGAAGAACATGGAAAACAAACATTTTGATACATCCTGGTTAGTCAGTGCTTTTACAGCAGGGGTGGGCAATCTTATCTGCAAAGGGGCGCTGTGTATGCAGGTTTTTGCTGCAACTCCCTAATTAGATCGCTAATTAGATGACTGATTGGCTAAAGAATTCTCACACCTGGGTTTGAACAGCTGACCTTAAGGTTATCCCGAAAACCTGCATACACAGCCCCCCTTTGCATATAAGATTGCCCACCCCTGTTTTACAGACTGTGTGTGAAGTATCCTTATAATGAGAAACCTTAATATATTGTGTTGGGGTCATAAGATCAATGTTTTATACACTGAAAACAGCAAAATATCAAACAGACAAATATACAGTTTATTACATGTCAATTTATTGTACTACACTGGTTGATCTTTAAAACTGTTTCAAAGATAATAGAAAGGGTTGGGGCTGTTAGACAAAATCATTATTGTCATGTTTTGCCCTGCCTGGCCCTCCTGTTTCTCCCTTGATGTGGCCCTAATGAGCCACACCTGCTAATCATTTGTCTTACCGCTCATTCCAGCCCTTCTGTGATTCACTCCAGCTGCCTCTCGTTGTGTTCTCTTGTTAATGAGGTATAAAAGTGCTTCCCAGTTCTGTGCTCCCCAGTCATCCCCTCTGTGTGCCTGAAATCATCTCTGTGCTTGTTTATTTCCTGGTTCCTACCTTTGGTTCAATAAAGCACCTTTTGTTTGCCCTGACTGTCATGCTTTCGGCAGGAGGAACGACCCATGGTAGCAGCTGTGGGGTTGAGCCCTTCCAAAGGGCGTTTATTCAGGGTATACAACAGGAGAAAGCGCGATAGCGAGTACAAACATACATCGACAAAGACCGACAGGGGAGACTGGACTGGGGCAGACTAAAATAGGGCAGCACGTTAAGGGTCAAACAAGAGGCAGCTGGTCAGGGGAAACAAGCGGAGCAAATTACACTAGGCAAACACAACGAGGGTCAGGTGCGGCAAATCAAGCCCCGCCTGAGGGCAAAACAGGGGAAACAACACGAAGGGCGGGGCTGAGCGTAACACTGACGCTTACTCCTGAGTTCTCAGTCCCTCGCGACATGACAGTTATTTTAGTGATAAATGGGAAAATGGAAAATAAACTTATTGTCAGTGTATTATAAATTGTTAAACTGTGTATGAAAAATTCTGCATGTAAATGTAATGTTACAATGTTACAGTGGTTCCATTGCCTTTTGTTGTACTACCCTAATTTGTACCTATATTCATTTCTGCTGGCAAAGTACTTTTTGCCAGTATACTGTATATTTTATAATGGCCCACTAATTATTTTCCTGTCATTGCTTGGCTTTTTATTGTACAGAAGCCAACAGGTTCTGCTACAGAAGAACACCTCTAAACTGGCAGTCTTAATTTTTGACAAATGTTGCGGCACAGAAACTGTCTTGTTTTCAAGATGCTCCGCGTCCTCCATCCAGCATATGTGCATGTGTGGCGTAGTGAAGCCAAATAGCTCTAGACATATCTGAGATACCAGTGAAAAATAACTTTGTCGTCTCCGTTCATAGCATGAGGTCTCCAATTACCTCCAAAACGCTGACAGCATTTCAGCTTTCACTGAATTTTTGACCGCATGATGGTTCCCCTACTGGAGGAATGTGTCAGTGGTGTGTGACATATTGAAGACTATAGATGTGCGTTTCTCTAAGGAGCTGCATGTCTTTAAACTCTGTCCTGTTGAAAATCAGTGTTTATGTTATCTAAAAGTAGATAACATTTTAAATAGCATGCTTTTTACTTTTTATACAAAGCCATGCAGTGATTCTGTATTCATTGCGATTACAAAGGTCCTCAAAAACATTCTGTATTTGGAAAAATAGATCATAAACGGGGCACACTGCAATTTTTTTTTTACACCTTTCTGAGCTTTTTATAGCAAATAAAACAAAAAACAGCAAACCACTAAGCCGGGGATTTGTTGAAAGTGTTCAGGTGTCTGTAAGGATGCAGGTTCTCTGTGTTGAAATAATACAATCAGTATTGCCTCACATGCATGGCACAGTAACTTCCAGTGTCAAAAGTAAGAAGTCTGTGAAGCCACAGGTCATCATAATGAGGGTACCAGGTGCCTTTTAACTTTTAAGTCCTCAGATTACAAGACATAATCATCTAGCACACCTTTGTTGTTCTACGGGCCTAAAGAGCAATTATAATAGACCTCCTAAGAGCTGGGAGCACAATCTGAAAATAATACAGTTAGCATTCATGATGCTAATGACCTATAATATGAAAAGAAGGCAGTAGCCAACTTCTAGAACTGCTCCCATGCTCACATCATAAATGCAGTATATGCACTCCACTATGTGTTTCGATCTAAACAAATGTCTTCTCTAACATAATGTTGGGGTCTTTGGCAGTATTATTTCTTCAAGTATTGTGTATTCTTATTTTATTATTGTCTTAGTTCTGTTTTGTTTCATGTGTTATTTGCACTCACTGTAAAGCACTTTGAGCTGCATTCTGATGAATGAAAGGTGCTATATAAATAAAGCTATTATTATTATTATATTACGTAATATGGTATTTGCTGGATAAACATAGCTTAAAAGTTAATAAAGGTAACCGTAAGTAGATAGGGCCAAAGCAATTAAAGAATAAAGGATGAATACAATGTTCAGTTCATTATGGGACTTGCAGATTTACAGACTTACATTAGAGCTGCACGCGACTGTACTGCAAAAGCCTTCATCCATGCTGGATGGTAACTGGAGTTGTGTCCAGTCTGTATTTTCATACTCTTGTTGTGAATGCAAATGGCTGCAGCAGGTTTCTTCTTATTCTGTTTTTATTATTTTTATTTTATTTTTATCTATTTATATGCTTTTTATTACACTATCTCACTTTGCAATACCTTACCAATGTCATATTCTTCAAGGTTAAGAAACATTTAGGTTAAACACTACTAGTTCTAGCTATCTAGGCACGTAAAAAAGTAGACTTCTATTCCGACCAAAATCGACTGCAATAATGCCTCACCAATTAAGTGTAAAAAAATGCCAGCTGACACATAAATTTGACCTTTTCCCTTCCCTTCTTAGAAATGTAATGAAAAATGTTGAGCATACATGATGTACCAAAGACTTGCAATATTTTGTACCCCCACAAACCAGTTTAGAAGATTAAATTCGTGAGTACCCCAGTTATGATCAGCCATCAGTGCCCTTTCTTGCTACTGAAAAGTCTCTAGAAAACACTGGAACTACAGTATATACTGACGCTTTACGCTTACAATACATTGATAGCTGCAGATCTGTTGATGGTAGAAGTACGTTCTCTTTTCATAAAGGCTTCATATCCTTTTTTTCAAACTGCAATAACAAAGACCCATCCATCAGAAGAATCGGATCATTGTTCATGACCTTTTTAGTTCAGCTCCTGGTCCAAACTCATGTTCTGTTCTGCCTGGACTACTGTAATTCCCCTCTGGATGGCCTTCTTGCTTCTCTCACCACTTTACCCAGAATGCAGTTCTTCTTTTCATTTCAGCCTCCAAAGGTATGAACACGTGTGAATCTGTCACCCTCCCCAACCTCCGGTGATCTCTGACTATAAAATGGATTAGTGGGTTCTTTTCTTCGTCATTAATTCTAACACCCTGGCCAGGTCTGAATCCCTTACAATTTTACAAAGAGCTAGCTTTCCAGAACTACTTCTCCCTTCTAGCCCCTGTTGCATGGATCATAATCCATCCCATCTCAATGATGACTCCTGTTAATCTATAATTACACTCATTAACATTCTACCATGTTTCCTATGCTTTTAACCACCTGTGACATGCAACCACAACATTTTGCACCTGCAAACATATTAATGCGCTCCTGTGATTTATGAGATTACTACAGATATTTGCAAAAATTGTTTGGCACCATCGGTGCCAGTTAACCAGCGGTGAATAAAAATGTGAGAAGAACAACTGATATTAGCATGGTCTCAGGCACGTGGCCGGCATGGAGCCTGCTGAACTGTGGGTCCTTTTGGGAAGGACCCCACAGAAGGGATGTTCCAAAAGAGCAGCAGAGGGTTACACTATTGTTCACTTCATTCTTTGAGCAATGAATCATTGAAGGACAAATCAAATCCAAAAAAAAGGGTAACAAGACTGAATCGAAAGAGGTTTCAAAGTGTTCAGTCACCATGACTCTTTTGTGATAGGATTGTTTCTTAAAATGCTGGATATCAAACAAGCGATGATGAATAACTTTGAGAATATGTGCTGCATTTTCAACAGATCCAACTGACTCATTAGGATGTTCACAGGAGAAATAGCAAAGAATACCTTTTAAATTTATTAAACTACCCAGTTATCCTGGGAGACGAGAAGGAGCCAGATTTGAAATTCAGACGATCTCAGTTCCCCTCTTTTAACACCGGTAAATTGTCACAACATCATAAATAATGACTATAAAGCATACAGCCATGGATCATAGAAAATTATTCTGTTGGAATAATAAAATAAGGAAAAAAAAAACAAAGCCACCATCCGTTCTTGAATAAGATCATAGACAGCCTGGTGCCTTTCCAAGGCAGCACAGGGCACAAGCATGGGTATACCAAGGCCATAGGTTTGGTTTCAGCCTTGATAGGGACCAAATCATCCACAAACCTCCCACCCCCATAAACACACATGATACTCCCACAATAATGGTAGGGCCATGTCTCTACCATCCACACCCAAATCTACACCCTTAGGGTACACTATACACATGGACACACAATTGCACGATACAGGCAATTTAGACTACAGGAGGAAACAGATATGATACGGAAGACATGCAAATTCCACATACATACAAAAAGCAGAGGTAGACTGCAAACCCCCAACCTGGAAGCTGGACTCAGCAGCCACTTGCTAAGTGGCTTGGTAAGGAGTTTGCTTCAATCATATTCAGCCACACACATAAATCAAATGAAGCGATGCATTTTAACCAACTTAAACAATAAGGAAAATTTATATTAAGGCTTGGCATCAGAAAGTTTCAGCATATGTTTTTTTTTGTCGCCTAATACAACATGTTTCATCAGAGAGTAAAGCAACATTTCCCCTCCCGACTAAAAAATGAGGATGTAACACGCATCTATTTGAACAAGAATCAAATGTAAATCAACCTGAGAATTTGATTTTTGGCATATTTCAAATCAATGATTGAATTTATTTGAGCTATCAACTGGGAATTATTTCAGTAGGTTCCACTTAATTTTATTTATCTGCGCAATAAAGACACCAAACAGTGACGCTGCACAGAGTAATCTTTCTTGGTTTCCGTTTCTTGCATCATAGCTAGCTTTTACGTCTTATACTATACTGCCATCAAGTGGTCACCTGTATATATTGAGCTAATGACTACCTAAGTAATTCCACTGAAGTCTTTATTTGTGAATAATTTCCAAATTGCTCAGAAATTATCAGGAATTGTAACATCACTTATTTATCAGTAAAAGTAAGTAAGTAGCTATGTAGTTTATTTACACAGCACCTTTCGAAAACAAATGACACAATTCAGGGGCCTATCTATGGGTTCAGTCTGATTGACACAGCCAGATTAACATCTGGGCCAACCCATTCAGGTTAATGAAAATATATTTTCATAATACTGTCTTGTAACGCTGTCCTTCCTCATGACTATTGTACAGTGGTCAGTATGACTGAATGTATGAGCTCCCGCTAGTGGTGATCTTTCTATAGAACACCGCCGTTGTTTATGCATTGTTGTTGCAGTTCCATACTGTAAAAATCTAAACCAACGAAAGCATGTGCTTCACTCAAGCTAACCCAGATTTCATCCAGGCCCAACCATCAGAAACGTTTTGGATTCGACACTGTCACAGTGTGCTTTGAGGGAAATATAACAAAGATATTTAAACATTAATAAAAGGCCTGTCTGTACAAATAAGTTTTCAGACGCCGTTTAAAAGAGTCCACACTGCTGCCTGGTCTAACATCCACAGGCAGACTGTTAAACAGCCCTGGGAAAACAACCATGAAAGGTCTATCAGCCGAGATCTCTGGGGATTAGGTTTCATATTAACACTGGGGCGGATATATTGGGGTCAGAGGTGTGACGTCATGTCACATTATAGGGTGAATCTGTATTCACGCTGTATACAGTTCATGTATTTCATCGTAAACTATTGCTGTTACAATTACAATATATATAGTGATATTAATCTTAAAATTTTTACAGGTATCCATCTTCACTAATATGGCAGTTAAAGACTTTAAGTTCGGTAATGTTCCACATCATGTATGCTGAATTGGCAGACATTATTGAAATTATGCACAAATCGCGAGATTCCGGCATGAATCTCAGGACCTGCACTGTGGAAAAAATGACCCTAGGTCCAGGTCCACAATGATGCCCCTGTCACTTTCTTGCATCCTGTCTTCACTCACAAACATCCTAACTTTCCGGATAGAGACACTGGCACAAACACAACACACATAAAATAGCGACTAGGAGATGCACATGAGTAAATACAGGGGGTTTATTGAATCTCTTAGCAATAAAAGGGGCTTTCTGTCAGCACTGTTTATGGACTGAATGATTTCTCGTAACTGACTAACTAACTTACTTTATGGTCTTTTCCCAGTAAATGCCAGGTCTGACTGGTTTTGGACGGACTTCTTACTCATTCTTATGTCCTGGCAGCAATCAGTGGGACGAGAGTTGTTACTGACACAAACGCTATTCAACCGCTGCATTATCAGCATTACTATTTATGCTTTTAATTTGTCAAAAGTAGTTGCAGTTTTCATAATCAAATAAGATAATCATTGTGAAAATTGGTCGACATGATGATTAAACGATGAAATTCCACCATTTCAATCAGCTGTTTGGCATTGGTAGAGAAGAGTCTCTTTATTGATTTACCGTTGATTATGATATAAGGTCTTTAATGAGGTAAGTTTACGTACAAAGCCTTGTAGTGCTTTTCTGCTCACCGCTCTCTTTGTTCGCAGATCTAGAAGTGAGTGTCTGCCAGCAGGGGGGTGCATTTCCCAAAAGCTCCTGTTAGCAACTTGCACGGTTGGACCCATTCAGTTGTATGGTTCCAACTATGTAAGTTGCTAACATAGTTAGCAACTATGCTTTTGGGAAATGCACCCCGGGGTGGGAATTTAGACTAAACAACAAACAGAGGGTAGGGGTTCCCCAGGAAAAACTCATAGTGGAAATCCAAAATGGCCTCCATGGTGATAAGGGAATATTGGCAAAGGATGGTCAGTGATGACCAAGTTCAAGAACGAAGTGCCGCTGGCTGTTCTTTTAATCTCCATCCCTGTCATCCATTTGATAAAGGCCTTGTCAGGACACACATTACCCCAATGAGTACAACTGGCAACAACCAGGCTAGAGTGCACATAGTGCGGCTGAAGTTAAAACAGTAATATAGGAGTTATAATAATTAAGCAACATGACACTCATGAATGCCACAACAGGAATTGCCATTATTACAATCATTTCATGGATATACACTAAGACAACATCACAGAAGGAAGTTTACATTTGCCATATCTCCATGGATAAGCAAACACAAAAATAACAAAGAAAACCTAACATCTAACTCCATCCACAGACAGTTTTCTGACCTACCAACAGTAATGGAAAAGCTTCTCAGTGAAAATGCACATTTCTCCTGCTCCCTGCCTTGTCAAACCCCGGAGAAAATATGCAAATAAAAAGCATTGACACCCTTATGGTAATGGCGACACACATAATTATAAATAATATGGACAAGTGATATGTTCAGTATGGGCCACATTAACACACACACAGCTCCCACTGACAAAGTTGCATGTAATGTATTCTTAAATACAATGATGGCCATCTGGTCCGAACATTACGAGAACAGTAATAAAAACTGTGAAATAGTTCAGCCACCTTATAGACTGAAGTGCTTCACTGAAGATAAGTTAGCTGCCAAGTTTTGCTTTCAATGAACTTAGTCAAGTTGTTAAGCTGAATCTGATTTGCACAAACTCCTTTCCGAGTTTGGGTGGGGGGGGGCAGGTCAGTGAGTTGTACTGTTGCTTCTCACTTCCTTCCCATTTCCCATGCTATGTCCGTGTCTCCCCAAAGTCTAAAGGATAATTGGAATCTCAAAATAGGGCACTTCATTTTTAAATGTCTGATGTATGCTTGTGCACTGCTTTTGACTCTATGCAAAAATATTTATCGTGTGTAAAAACATCCATCACATAATTATATATATATTTTCTGGTAGCGAAACAGGACTGCTGGATATTTGTCCTATACAGCAGTTAAAAGTATTAGTAACTGAAAGCAATCATGAGTTCAGTCATATGCTAAATTAGTCATGTAGACTGAAAACCTTCTACAATCAGAGCTGAGCAGCAGGGCTATATCCTTGTTTCAGTAACTACCAGTAAATTTGTTGATTTTAGTCCCATTGTTACTTAAGCCAAGTCTTGGCAGGCAGTTATGGAAACAAACATTTGATTGAACTCATTATACAATTTGAAACCATTCACCCAAAATATTAAAATCTTCAGCAGTGTTTAAAGTAAGCTGAATAAAGGACACATCACAGGACACATCACAGAGTTCATGCATGCTTTTATTTCCAAATATTCCTGTTTTGTGATGCTGTCAGCATGAATACTGCCCTTGAATATCAATGCCATGGATGTCCCAGGTTGTTAATATTAAAATGTGTGTGTGTGTGTGTGTGTGTGGGGGGGGGCATGATTCACCTTCAAGTTACTGTACAGTTATCTTAATAACAGTAAAACCACTTGTCAGGCACTAAATTAACTATGAAATACGGCAATCAAAGCGAAATTTCAATGTAATGAATATTTCAACAACTATGGAAAATAGGAACTAAAACAATTTCTATAAAAGCAATTTACCCATGATGCATTGGCACCTCATGCTGGGTTATCCCCTGCCTTGAACCCACCGTTTCTGGGATGGACTCGAGATCACACCACCATGAATGGGATATATGTGACATAGAAGATGAATATATATTATATAAACTTAGCACACAAAGTAAGGAAATGTGTGTTTGGTTGATTATTTCTTTGATGTAACGATGCTTCTTGGCAATAAATCTTATACAACTGGAAAGCCTGCTTATTTTCCTTTCAAATGGTGCCACATCTGTAAGGAAAGTGCATTTGTGGGCGGAGCAGCAGTTAGGTATGTGGATTGTGCACATGAAAAACTTGCCAAATCTTCTTCGCCAATGCCAAAGAGAGGCAATCACAATGCAGAGGGATACAACCAGTGCAACCAGTGGCAACCCCATATCTCCACTGTCTGCGAATAAACACTGTCTTCCAAAATGACAACTCCCGCCCCCACAGAGCGGGGTTTATCAGAGACTAGCTCCAGAATTTGGGAGTGGAGAGGATGGAATGGCCTGCCTACAGTCCTGACCTCAACCCCACTGAACACTTGTGGGATCAGCTTGGGCATGCTGTTCATGCCAGAGTGACCAACACAATCACATTGGCTGACTTGCGACAAATTCTAGTTGAAGAATGGGATGCCATCCCACAGCCGTGTATTACCAAGCTGGTGACCAGCATGAGGATGCTGTGATGGCCGTGTATGGTTATTCTACACACTACTGAGGCTCCAGTTTGTTAAATGAATACATTGTTAAACTGCCAACATGTCTTGTTTCTTCAGACTTCAGTCAACCAATCCACTAAAAGACTCCAAACAAGAGTCAATCAGCTGTTTGGCATTGGTAAAGAAGATTTGAATACATTGTTAAACATAAACAATCTACAGTCATTCCAGCCATCCATCTTCCAACCATCTATTCTGGTCAGGATCAGTGATGCCAGTAACGCGTTACTTAGTAGCGCATTATTCTAAAATGACCAATTTTCCAGTAACGACTAATCTAACGCGTTACTATTTCCATACCAGTAATCAAATTAAAGTTACTTGTCC
>JAODKM010000108.1:8344687-8357305 GCA_026780845.1 Petrocephalus sullivani | reverse complement strand
AAGTTCTCCCCAAGCGAGCTTGATGGGCCAAATGGCCTCCTCTCGTTTGTATAGTTCTTATGTTCTTATGTTCTTAAAACGAAATATTCCTTCTGAACATACTGAAATAAAAAGGTTAAACACTATTTAGCTAAAGAAACATAATCCATTTGGGACTAAATTGCATTTAAGCCGGGGCAGATAATGACTGGAGACTGTCCGAAAAGAATTACGGACTGGGGGTTGGTTAATTGGCAAATTTTTGTACTATCCCTACTTTTCATGGCCATGGGAACTTGTGGTGGAGGGCGCGGGGCAGGGGGCCCACTGCAAAATTTACCAAGGGGGACCCATGTTCCCCACCCTCAGAGGTGCAGGAGAGGTTTTGTGAGGTAAAGGAGGGGCAAATAGTAAGCAAAAGATCTCAGATTTTAATATTATCCAGCCATGATCGGGGTCTCAGTATACAGTATGTAGCTGTATTTAGAATAAAAACTAATTAAACCACACTGAAAACAAAGTAAAATTAAACTGGATGTCAAATAAAAATTGAAAGTATAAAAATTAAGACTACATTAAAATAAAAACTACAATAACTGCGATTTAAACACGGAGCAACTAAATCTTACTGATTTATCCAGACGTTGGCTACCCATGAAACGTGTCTTAACTGTTTTATGAATGAATTGCGTCTCCGCCGTAGCCACGCCCTCCCGCCCCCGCCCTCCATTCACCGGTGATAAATCGTTTCTGATGGTTCTAATGTTTTTCGCCGAACAGTTCCGGTATGTCCGATTTCAGCAAGACAAATCAAAGCCGGAGTTGTGACATATCTGGGCGGAGCAGAAAGATCACGCTGCATAAATATAGGGTCGCGTTAATGAGAGGATGCAGAAACGGTCCAGCTTTGATACCGGAGCTGAGAAACTTTAGGCGAAGATGGTGCGCTGCGGGAACCAGAGCCGGGAGACGTGCGGCGAGAGCACGACGCTCCAGGTGGAGGAGGACGGCGCGCTGCCCGTGCTGATGAAGCACTGCAGGGAGATGAAGCGCCAGGAGACGAGCCTGCGTCTAGCCACGGCGCTCGTCGTAATTGGATGCGCCGCGCTCATCTTCTTCCTTCATTTACGGCAGGGCGGCCAGTTGTGTCATAAGGTAAAATACGTCCAGCGCTTTTCTAAATGCAGCTGAGTGGCGCCGAAGGAATAAGAAGCGCGTATTGTATAGCCAGGTTGACTTTGAATGGCGTTTCGGCCGCCTAAGCAATATTGCAAACACTGTACTTTAATGACTGGTAGGTAAAGTAAGATTTCTTACACTGTAATCCTCCTTTTCTTTACAGGAGTCGGAGGCAACCGCAGGTGAAGCGCCCGGTAAGTTGCGTGTTTGTCACATGTTCTTTTGTCAGAGCGTGTACTATGGTACAGCATTAAATGAATGAATCTGGCTCGTTTCATCATCCTTTCGTTTCATCACCCATATGAAAAGACTCATGATTCATCTTAGGCTATCAAGCAATTTTCTTATTTCAGTTATATATAGCAACACGTGATGATTTTTTTTAATATGTTCACTTCAAATAAGTTAATAGTCACGTTCATACCAAAAAACTCACGCGACAGATAAGGCACTCAAGGGAAAAGCCTAGAGGGGAAATTTAGGACTTTAATGACGCATTAATTTAATATGGATTGCACATTAATATAGAACGTATGTTTCACAGTACATTGTATTTGTACTTGGCATGAGCAAAGGACATATGTTTTATGACAAGTTAATATGCATTGTATATTTATATTGAGAGTTATATAATGTGTTTCTATGATTTGAATAAAACACACAGTCATGTTAATTAAAAAAAACTGTTCTATATGGGCAGGAGGTGTCATCGAGCGACAAACAGAGTCTGAGCCAGCTTTTCACCTGGCAGGTAATTATGAAATCTATCATAGACTACCCCATGACTGTAAATATGAGTTCTTTGGTTCTAATTATTAATTAATACATATTATAATTCATATATATGAATATTCTTAATATATATTAATCCATTTTTTGAAAGGAAATGGATTGTTGAGCTTTATCTGCCGTGTACAAGTCTGAGAAACAAATGTTTGTTTGTTTGTTTTTTTTTGCTTAGTCCATTTTGCTGGCCTTTGAAACTTGTAGCACACTTGTAGCTGGACATTCATTTGAAGCTAAGGTGCACTTACACCAAGCTGACCCCTTCACAGTGTGCTGTTTGCCTCACTTGTTGCTGTCACTTGCTTTGGACACAAACGTCTTCTGCAAATATAATGCAGAAAAACATTGAGGTGGGAGTGAAGCTTGGGGTCTGAGTGTAGGATCAGCCATCCAAGGGCCCCGGTGCATTTTTGGTGGGGTTAAGGACCTTGCTCGAGGGCCCGATGGAGAGCTATAGCAGTATTCTACTAACCTTCTAATAAGATACCAGAAACAGTGAGAAGAACATCACTGTTCTATAACAGGTCAGTCAGGTTTGGTCTGGTCTTCACTGGGTTTGTCTTGTCTTTTACCCTGTGTAGTAGATCATAGGCCAGTCCCAGCCCTGGAGAACTACATGCCTTGGACGGACTTTGGAGACACTCTGTTCATCGAAAGATTCACGTATGAGAACTACACGCTCATCGTGCCTTTGGCTGGCCGCTACGAAATATACCTGCAGATTACCTACAGAAGGCCAAATGCATCCAACTGCTCAGAAGGCGCTGTCTACTTGGGTCCCAGGGTGGAAATTTGGACTGACAGTTACCCTTCTTTCAGGCAACTAATGTCTGCCTCTGATACACTGCTCTGCAAGGACATTGAGAAGTCTGTCTATACAGCTGGAATATTCATACTGGACAGGGAGTCTAAACTGAGGGTTTCATACGGAGAAAAACACATAAAAGATCTGGTTGTTAAAACTGATCAGAGGAAAACGTTCTTTGGGGCTTCTCTCAGATAGATTATTTATTAAGTATTATTGTTATTATTATTATCCCTGGGCAACAGAGCACAAGGCAGAGGTGCCCAGCTGGACATGGTGCCAGCTGATCCTAGGTTGCATACATGCACTCACACACAGACACACACACACACAGTAACAATTTGGCAAGAGGTAGACATAAATTAGCCTGACTGTGAGTTGGTGTACTCAGGGGACAATATGAAAATTCCATTATGTTTGATACTGTATGGTGTGGTTTTTTAAATATGGATATTTTATTTGTTTATGCTACATAAATGTATTTATTGTCTGTTTTAATTTAAAATGAATATTACGATTCACTATTTAATGATCTCAATTATGGACCTACTTTCTATTTATTTCTCTGTCCTTTGCTTGTTACCTTTGGTGTATTTTGTTTTTTTCTGATGTGACCATGTGGTCAGTCTCATATAGTCTCAGTATAATCCAGTTGGGGGATTATTTGCCTGTGATTATGTTTTCTCAGGGAATTATGGGGTTCCTCTTTAGGGTGTCCTCTCCCTTTGTGCTCTGTGCTTCCTGGTTTAGGCCCCCTGTGCTCGCTGTGAACCTACGGTGCAGCATCTGGTACGGAAAGCTCATGTATAAGGTTGTAGGACTCATGTGTCTGGGAGGGCCTTGTATTTTCTGTGGACCCTTTGTTTTTTTTTTCTTATTAAATACAATACAATACAATTGTTAAATACAGTACAGCTGTTAAAAAGTCGGGGTTTTGGTTCATTGGTGGGGGAGGGGGGCAAGACCCTAGAAGTACTTGTCTTATTCGGGACGATTCACATTGCACCCTTACTATCTACAGACCAGCACCCATGTGTCTTCCATGAGCAGCAGCCCATCTAAAATCTACACCAAATAGCCAGTGCACTTGCTGCTTGCGAGTTCTACTACAAGTGGCTCAAATTTGACAGATAGCAGTGACAGCGTTTGTAATGTAAATGTAACAGCGTTTCCAATTCACTTGTGACAAATGTCTAGGTCAGTGGTGACAGTGAAAGTGATTGTGTTCAGGATTGTGGTGCACATAAGCGATGGTGATCTGTGAGAGCGCCCGTGTTTGAGCCTGTGCTTGGGAAGATTTAGCCGTTTAATAGGACCAGTGTTTATCTGAAGGGTAAAAATCTGATTGAATATTAAGTGACTACATTTAGAATCTGTATAAATGAACAAGCTCTTCAAAACAGCTGAAAGCAAGATGCTAGATGTCCAGCATTGTGTTTCACATAGGATGACATTGCCAGAAATGGGTGTATTTTGGGATATAAAAATAATAAAAGGTTTGCAAGTGCAAATGTGAGTGAGTGATTTAATTCAGGCTCTCTAATGTATATGAGAAAACCTCCAAGGATCATGACTTTGAGTGGAGGGGTTGGCATTCTCTAATGTTCGACTAGTTACACTATATTGGGATGCCTGCTTATACACACACGTGAACTTTAATGATGTCAGTTTTAATACATAGGCTTTAATATGGAGATAGCCCAGCCTTTGCAGCTATAACAGCTTCAACTCTTCTGGGAAGGCTTTCCACAAGGTTTAGGTGTGTTTATGGGAATTTTTGACCATTCGTCGAGGAGAGCATTTGTGAGGTCAGGCACTAATGTTGGACGAGAAGGCCTGGTTCACAGTCTCCGCTCTAATTCATCCCAAAGCTGTTCTATCGGGTCAAGGTCAGGGCTCTGTGCAGGACAGTCAAGTTCCGCCACACAAAACTTGCTCATCCATATCTTTATAGACCAGGGGTTTCCACACTTTTTCAGGTTGTGAGCTACTTTTAAAATTACCACATCAAAATGATCTACCTACATTAAATGCTTAGAGGAGAAGCGATCTAAGTAATAGTAATTAGTTGTAATTGTCCAAAATGGCTTAGTATGCTGAAGCATTAACAGTTCCTTTCACTGGAACTAAGGAGCCAAGCCCAACCCCTGAAAAACATCCCCACGTCATAATCCCCCCTTGACAAAACTTTACACTTGGCACAATGCAGTCAGGGAAGTACCGTACTCCTGGCAACCGCCAAACCCAGACTCATCCATTGGATTGCCAGACAGAGAAGCCTCCAGAGAACACGTTTCCACTGCTTTAGGGTCCAGTGGCAGTGCGCTTTACACCCCTGCACCTGCATCCAACACTTTGCATTGCACTTTTACTCTGATTGTTAACACACCACAGCACAACAATACAATCGTTTCTGCATTTAAGCCATATGTGACATAGCAGTGGGCAGTTAATTCAGGGCCTGGGGAGCAGTACCTTGCTCAGGGTACCTCAGTGGTGCTTTGCTGGTCTGGGATTCAAACCAGCAACTTTTCAATCACATGTGTGTTTCCCTGACCATTAGGCCACCAATCCCCTGGATGCAGTGCTTCACCAAGAGGATCTCGCTACTGAACACTGAGCAAGGATGCCGTCCACTGGGTGGCCAGAAATCACATGACCTCCACAGCTGGTCTGGCCATGATGTTACGCAACCTTCAGCGGTATCTCCACTAGGAGGTTCGAAACCACATGACCTTCACAGCTGGCCCTCATCAGCTTCCCTGTGAGATGCTACTCTAGGGAGATGTGGACCCTAGGAATCTGTGTAATGTCAAGTCCAAAGCTCTTGCGTTGTTTATACCCAGGAAAAACTTTATAGAGCCCTAACTTTAACACACAATAAAAGTATATTGACATAAAGGGTATTGTGTCATCGTACATATTGTTTTGAAAATATATAAACAAAAAAATTAGATATACTGCCCAGCCCAAAGCAGTGGTAAGTTGTTGATGGGAGTGGGGTGCAAATTCCCCCCCAAGGTGCCGACCCTGCTAGCTCTGTAGATAGCCGCTAACGACGCTGCCTGATGTTGTGAATTTCGGGACAGGCACGACCCAAATGCCGCAGTGTTGGCGGAGGCACAGCAGACCTCACTTATAACGACAATGCCCGAGCTGAGGAACATATACACACTTAACAGGATTTACAGACGAGAGTTGTGAACAAGGTGATTATGGGATGGCCAGCGACCTCTGCTGGTCAAATAGGGACTAGGCGGCAAAGGATCATGACCGTACCCCCCCCATGTTCAGTAGGATATAATGAATATAAAAAGAAAGCAAACTTATACAGATGACTATATAATATATACCATCCAAAAATCACAAGCAAATATGAAACTGGTATAATAGCATATGTGGGTGCACCAGGCCGAAATAATAAGCCCTTTTCATAAAAAACGGAAATATGCCATTTCGTGTTGTATCCGTCTAATATATGATATAACATAACATAGTGAAGCTGTAATGTGTGTTTTAAAATTAAATATCATAGCTGGTGAATTAGTGTTTGTTTATAAATGAGATATATAGCAACTTACATTGTATAGTATTTCTTACTGAGACAACGTATGATAGTGATGTTGTGTATTTCTAAATGGGATAATTGTCTTTTTCATAATGTTGCTCTTGCTGCATGTGGTTAAAGTATCAAACGCACTCAGTGGACAGGTTGTAGTGAGAGGTAGACGCTTCAGGTCAATGAGGAAGAGTGAGGAGCCTCACGAACTGGAGGTTTGACTATAGACAGAATGCCGGGTGCCAAAAGTTCAAAAGTCACACGTTCTTGTGGCTGTGTACTCCGCGATCGCAGCCCTTGGCTTTTCACTGAAAGTTACAATCTAATGTTATTATGAAAATGATGTAATAGCATAAGTATGGCTTGAATGTAACCTATTGCATTTCGCTGGAAGCAGAAAGTGCAACCATGACATGACAGCCTTTTCATGCAGCAGAGCAGCTGGCAAAGGCTTCTGCAGCCACATGATGTAGTTGCACTCACGTACCAGACTGCGCAGGATTCACAGCTCCGTATGCCAGCTGTTCCACCACCTGTGGCCTGCACAAGTAGCTTACAAAGATGGCACAGACCAAGACCAAGAACAGGTGGGATTGGGATAAAAGACATATCGAGGTTATATTTTTTAACAATGCTATTTACAGTTTATCTACAGTTTGTCGTTAGCAAGTCAGCATGATTTAAGAACAGATGCATGTCTACAATAACTATAAATTATAATAATAACACCTCCAGCAGTGATGACAGACACTAACTGCATTTCTTTACATTTAAGGGACTCCGTCCTGAGCCTACCAGTGACCTTGAGGTGCAAAAGCCTAAAACAGAGCGCAAGAGCAGTCTGAGGTCCACACATTACATCGACTTTCGATCCCCGAGATTTAAATGCTGATGAAAAGCCACCCAGTACAGTTAAACAATCATAAAATTATGTTTATTAGTTGCAACACAGTATTTATTAGAATAAAGCTGGAGGGCATAAGTTCAAAATAAGGTTAGTACTCAAACAAAGGCAAGGCAGTATACCAGGAATGCTAGTGTGAGCTAAGTGTTTATATAGAACTTCTCCTTTGCCTGACCAATAGTTGGATTAGTGTGTTCTGTATTTTTCTCTCTTTTTTTCTAGGACCACTACCTGTTCATGACACGATGGCATCTGGAGCCAACTTAGGGAAGGTACAGCCCTAGCCTCTCGCCTCTCATGGCACTTGTATTAGATGGGCTGTCTGACATGGAGCTGACTCCATCTAAATGTGGGCCTGTCCTACGTGGCTCACCAATGTCATACCTCTGTCCCCCCTTAACGTCCAGAATAGAATTCCCAGCTCTTCCTTTGATGCAGCACAGTCTTTCCAGTTTACACTTTGTTCAGAGCTTGTCAGCTTATGCATCTCCAGTCCCTGCAAGTGTCACTTAAATGTGCTGCGAGATTGAGAAGGGAACCAGGCAGCAGTCCAAAGGTCCTGCATGGGCACAGCTACTCCAACCAAAGCTGACTGCCAGTCGTTTACGAGATGCTTGTTGTTGTAGGGAGGGAAGTGCAGAGCAAGTCTGTAGCAAAGGACTGAACTGCTCAGATAATCAGAGGCTCCACGTTGCAAACAACACAATTGACGCATGGTCTGCTGGTGGCACAGGTGAATCCCAGATGTGAAAGGACTTCACTCCAGCTGTTACTCTCTCCACCATAATTTTTAGGTGGGCAATGGTTTGGGTTTGTTCTGTTTCCACCTTGCTCAGTTGTGCTAAATGCTAAAAAGGTAGAATGATGAGTTTAGCTCCATCAGCAAGAAGGTCTTGGATAAGGAATCCTTTGTCTGCCATTGTGTCTGGCTCCAGCAAGGGAAGGACTCCACTGATCCTCCTTATTGAAGATGCAGCCAGTGTACAGGGGTAAGATGAATGTCACCAATCCAATCCGCCCTTTCAGTGTTGTCCTGTGCTTGTATTTGGCGAATGTTTCAGATTGCAAGGTCAGGGATGAGGTTGTCTCCAGGGCGACCACTGTGCAGTCCAGTATGACTCAGTATGAACATTAGGACAGTACTATCCATGAGCTTCCCTGCAGTCCTTTCACATCTGGGATTCCCCTGTGCTACCAGCAGACCATGCTTCATTGTTCTTGTTTGCAACCTGGAGCTTCTGATTGTAGTCGTGGTCCAGCTTCACAGCCTTAGCCACCATATGGTTACCTTCACCGGTCAAAGAGGACACCGATTGACTTTTATTTGCCCTTTCATACACGGACTCCCTTTTAGGGGCGCAGTAAAAACGTTACAAGGAAAAACCTTGAATAAAATCTTCAGGGGCAAAGAGTCTACTGCAGACATAAGAGCTGCCTTTTCTTACTGGGCCCTTCCTCTCTTATGGTCGCATGTATCTATTTCTTCCTCATGGTCCTCGATTCTTGGACTCTGCCCTTTTCACATCTGCTGTTATAATAACAGGAAGCCCTGTCGCCCGTCATCGAGTTTCCGGTGGGAAAATGTGGAAGTGTGAAAAAGATCCATTCGATGAAAAGACGTTTGCATATAAATCATCCGTCTATCCATTTTCTGTAACCACTTGTTGTGTCCAGAGATGCAAGGCAGGAAACAACCCATCATAGGGAACACTCGCACACCATTCACTGGCACACCTATGGGCAAGCTGGCAACTCCAATTAACCTCATTATCTTGCTTTCGGGTTGTGGGGGGAAACCAGAGCACCTGGAGGAAACCCCCCCAATGGCCCCAGGAGAAGATGCAAACTCCACACACGTCAGGGCAGAGGCTGGAACCCTGCTAACCACTGTGCCACCACGCCACCCCATATATATATTGTATATACCACTTCATCTAAAGGGTACTGTCCATGAAAAAAAAACAGAAACATGTAAAACGTCTTCAGTCTCAGTCCATATGAACAACTAGGCCCAGTCAGTTAAAAAGGAGAGCAAAGAAGTCAATGCTGATCAGATCCAGGCAGCGACCGGCTCAAAACTCGTCATTACTCGCTCTTCTCTTTTCGGGTAAAATGATGCAAAAGTTAAAAAAAAAAAAACTGGCTTGAACATATTAAATTTGCAGTCTTAAATCTATGCGACTTCTTTTACAACAATACAGCTGCTCCCTGGATTATAATGATCCATGTTACAATATTTCAACTTTATGATGGGTATTCCATATCAGGTCTAATGATCGTTTATGTTTACTGAGGATGGACACAGAAGTGACTTTGATAGGGTGCTTGGGAAGTGTAACGAGTAACCTCTGCTAGGAAGGAATGTAACACGCAAAGGTACATATTGTCATCAGTTTCAGCTGACTAAGGACCTGGCGCTATTACAGACGGTCGAGAGAGTTAGGAAATCTGAAGAGGGTGCTTCCCAAGCTGACACGCAAGGGGAGGCCCTGGGCCTGATGCACAGAGTCTCTCGCTTGCGCAGCAGATATAAAAAACCAGTAATGTAAGCTGTTGGACAGGATTTGATCCTGTAATCAAATGTTGCATTAAATTCGAATACATAAAAAGAATATTTGGTAGATTTACTTTCCCGTAGATCCATCCTCACCAAGTCTGCAGAAGAAGCCATCTGCACCGCTTCCACCAGAGCTGGTATTCCTAGTGACAATCCAGGAGACAGCAGGTTCCACAAAACCAGAGAGGCCTAAAGCAGCTCCAGGTATTGCATCAGGCTGATGTTCAATGACACATCTGGTGCCAAAGTCCCCATCTGGATCCCTGTCAGAGATACATCAGGGTAGGAGGGATACCATGTCCACCAGGCCAAGCGGATCACTGTCTCCACTGAATCATTCCAGGTCCAGGGCATGACTGGGGAGCCACAGTGAAACTACCAGTATCTAGTGGGCCTTAAGCAGCCAGGTGTCATCCTCCCTGCTGTCTTTGGTCAAGCAGTAACAGCTGAGTCCGGTCCCTCTGGATTGGGACAAGCATAGAACTCAAAAGAGATCCTGTGCCTCCATCTCCTGTGCAGACACTCGCTCCTGCCCGAGCACAAGCATCGAACCCGGCACCCTCCTCCTGAAGACAGCCAGGAACCTTCAGCAGCAATGGGTACATTGGCAATTTTTTGGACATATGTTTTTGCATCATATCGTAATCAACAGAGAAAGTATTATTGCTTTAATGTGTTACAAAAATCTGACATGTCCTGGCCCTGCGATCCTTGCCAAGTGTGTCTGCACAGGACCCATAAAGACAGGTGGATGGGTTTTTGTATTGAACCACATAAGCTAGACGCCACCCATGAAAGGAGCTATCGACAGCTTGCTGCAGAAATACCATGGGCAGAAGGACATCCTGATGCCAGCTCTGCCGCTGCTGTGTGCCGCTCGCCACCCATGAAAGGAGCTATCGACAGCTTGCTGCAGAAATACCATGGGCAGAAGGACATCCTGATGCCAGCTCTGCCGCTGCTGTGTGCCGCTCGCCGGCCTGTCTGCTGCTAGCTCTGCTGCTGCCGTGTGCCGCTCGCCGGCCTGCTGCCAGCTCTGCCGCTGCCGTGTGCCGCTCGCCAGCCTGTCTGCTGCCATAATAATTCTGACCTCAATATGACTTTTAGACCCTGTTTCACTATCCACTGTCGAAAGAATTGCAATGACGTCAACTGTTGTCTATAAAGTGCTTAGTGTGTGTAAGCGTCCTGCCTAGGGGTCTCCTGCCACTGTGCTTCTAGGGACAGACAGACCAAGACCCTGCCCTAAATAAACAGTCCTGATGTTAGTTTCTCACTTTACGAAAATAGTTAAATATTAAAAGCCTCTTCTTATCCACTCTTTGGGCATATTACTGGAAACTTGAAGCAGCTCCAGTGTTTTTAATGTGTCAGATCTGTTAACAGTCAGAGGCAAGTCTGTGCAGAGGCTCTCTGTAACCCTGTGTGATATCTGACATACTTGTAGCGAGTAACATTTTAGTAACCAGGGACTGCAAGGAACAAAGGCATGTTTTTTAACTTGACTTGATTACAGGCCAGTAACATTCAGTTAGTTGAATTTTGGTATTTAAATTATACACGTGCGCAATGCAATACATGTGGTATCTCATTCACGATGCTTAATGTCCTAACAAGGCTTTATGTGATAAATATGATAAATATTTAATATGTCTACGACACAACAAAGTTTGAGAAAAAATGGAGGAGTCTGAATAAAAGGGATTGTAATCCTTAAATAGTGTACAATAATGACTTAAGGGACTGGATCAAATGTTCCAACATGTTTTCCACCTCCTCAGACAAATCCGTTGTTTGGTGCCGGCTTTGTTGGTTCCTGTCCAGCTTTTCTGACGTCAGAAAAGGAATTTTTATGTTGTGGCATGCATGGGAATGCTTGTGCTTATCACTAAATCACAATTTCTTTCAATGTACAAACAATCATTTTAAAGGTTTGTAAAGAAGTATACATTATTACTAAATGAAAAACTATTATCCATGGCTGTTAAAAAGGCATAGGTAAAATTAAGCAAACTGAAAATGAGTTCTTCACATCCATTACCTGGAACCCCTTATCCTTCTGGGTCACAAAGCCTATCCCAGAAGCTTCAGGCACAGGGTGGGAAAGACCCCATTGCAGGGCACACTCACACACCATATAGTAACTCCAGTCAGCTTCAGCATGTTTTTGGACTGTGGGGGGAAACCAGAGTACCCAGGGAGAACATGCAAACCCCTGGTCCCAGAAGTGTAAGGTAACAGATTAACCACTGCACCACCCTGATTACTTCACATATATCACAAATCTTCATTTATAAGGTAAGGGTCTCTCTATCATGGGTGAGAATATTTTCACTTACAATTAGATGTGTTGAATTTGCATCATCCCCATGTCACATCAGTTATTCATTATTAAATCTATTTTGTTATATTGCACAACTTATTGTATTGCCAGTGTTGGGGAAGTTACTCACAGAATGACTCTTTGTACTCATCTGGTTGGTTGAAACAAAACCTTGATCTTGATTTGTACTTTCTGGACCTGAACTTGTCTGTAATGGATTACTTTGGGGATTAACTTCCCCTAAACTATATAGTGCACATTATAATGACCCCACCCCCCAAGAAACTGTGTCACAAGAATTTCACTGTGTTCCCCAAATACATATGATAATAATCTTGATAATCTTTGTTACTCTTGATAAGCCTCCTTATAAGGGCCGTTCAGTCCCTTTATGACCGGTGCCAGAGCTTGGTCAGCAGTCCAGTGTCTCACTGGAGCAGTTCGCAGCTGAGTGTGAAGCAGCTGGGATGAGAATCAGCACCTCCAAATCCGAGACCATGGTCCTCAGCCGGAAAAGGGTGGAGTG
>JAODKM010000108.1:8329573-8344587 GCA_026780845.1 Petrocephalus sullivani | reverse complement strand
TTAAGGTTAGGGCTGGGTAGGGGTTAAGGGTGTCATAGTTGGGATCAGGGTTATGCCCATAGGAATAAATGGAGTGTTGCCATAAAGATTCATTCATTTGAAACAATAAAGTTAAATTACAATTCAAATAGAAACAAAACAAATAGGAATTCCACTGGATGTCAAGAATTGGTTGTACAGGTATAAATTTTAGCTGGGTACAGGTTCTGAGTCACAGCTCCAGCCCGTTACACCCATACTGAGGTAGATGGCATGCAGATAATGTCAGCTGAAATACTGTCTGCTGTAGAACAGACATGTAAAACCAGGGCATTCATTAAGATAAGAAACTTTCTTGATCCCCAGAGCAAACAAACAACTGAAGATATAGTGCAAAAGAAGACACTTAGTGGAAATTTAAAAGTACACGGTACACAAACAGAATATTCTGAAAAAGAATGTCATGAAAAAAATGAATTAAAATCATAGTACAGAAATGCAAATAAATGTATATCAAAGAAGTTTTACTGCAGTGAGCAGTGGATTAAATGAATTGCGCCATGGTAGTCATTTTTAAGCAAGATTTTCAATTAATGGAAAAGTAATTGAAAGTAAGCATGTTAAATAGGATGTTCATTAAATCAATAATACAGCAAATGATAGTTTCATTTAAACTGGGCCTCCTGGTTTCTAAGCCCATTATCAGCTGGGTAAATTTATAAATTTCAATTGTAATTCTTTAAAATTCAGTTTTTTTTTTAAATTCAGGATTCCTAATAAGTGGAAAGGCTTAAACCACACTGAACAAGCATAGTGACTTCCCTGGTATAGGCCAAGGAAAATAACACTTTACCAACCAGATTGCTTACAAGCACAATTGATTGCCTTTTGGGTTTAGCAGTTATTGGTTGTTAGTAGATTAAATTTAGTGGATTTTGTAGATAAAGCAAGTGTGACCTTTGGTAGTGGCACACAAGGGCATATGTCTCAACATTGGTAGTCACCAAATCAGCCCCCAAATCAGTACTCCCACAATATTGGTAGGGACATGTCGCTCCCCAATTCTACGCCCCTGATGGGAAGCGTAAAGCAGCGGGCTCCTTAAAAGGTCTTCAGGAAAGCAGACCACGAGTTTGGTCTCATCATAATGCAGTGGGGTGTTGAACTCAACCATGAGCAAGATAAACAGATAGAAGGAAGGAAGGAAGGAAGGATGTGGCACTGGGTACTTGTTTAGGGTTCAATTTTGGTCACTCACATGCTCTTTTGTTGATGTGGAGAGAATTGTGCAACAGCACTGCACTTAAATGCATAACACATAAAGCACTTTAAACTAGAAGCAGGGCTATTCTTTAGCAATTATTGATTAACTAATTACTACTGTTTTTAAAAAAATTTAGGGAAGCTACTCTGCCAGGGTAGGGGTAACATGGGAGCTGATAAGGTTGCATCACACTTGAATTAAAGTTGCCAAATGATGTGTGTGCCCTGCAATGGGTTGACACTCCATCCTGGGTAATTCCCTGCCTTAGGCCCCTCAACACTGCACAGGACAAGTGGGTACAGGTGGTTTCTTCCAGGTGGCCAAACATAAATGCAAAAGTTAAACAACTTTCTGTTTCACAAAATGTACCAAATGACAGAAGAAATATAAAGTAGTCTTGGCGTTATATCCTGTTTAGGCTAGTTTAGTCATAGCCATGTAATTTTTAACAAAGCCCCCAGTCCTCCTACAACCAAAAAAATGTGCAGGGGCGGCCGGCACCTAGCCTGGAAATGTTTTGAAGACAGCAAAAGGCCAACATTCTGGGATGCACTGCCAAAGAGTCTGCATAATCTCCTAACTTAAGCTTCAGTTTAGGAAGCTTGTTTCAGGAATGTTTCAATATATCATCCATCCATCATTTTAGAAGGTCGCCATGCCTTTTGTTATTGATCTTGTATGGGTTTGTATGGGTATTATACCATATAAATGAAAATCGTTATTATTCTTGTTGTTGTTGTTTAAAGTTGGTTGAGAATTTCAACCAAGTATTTCCATAGAACTTATTGCCTCATTAAGTCTAACCTTCAAAGGAAACCTCATAGATACTAAATGAAATAACTTATCTTCAAATCAGGGATTCAATACCAGAACCAGAATTCCAGTTTTTACATTCACCTTAACAACCAGGGGCCTGTATCAGCCAGATTTCTTGCTTAGCCGGACAGCTTGCCAGATTTAAGGTTCCCCAGTTTATATAGACTTTTACTTTTAATATAGATCTTTGTTTACTTACATTTAGCCCAGACTAACCTAAATCCAATAAGTTGTCCAGCTAAGCAAGAAATGCAACTTTGTAAAACCGGCCCCTGGCGATGTGACGTGGTACCTAATTATTTACATCATTAATAGACGCGAACCCTAACATCAGGTACTGATTGGTGGGACTCTGAGCCATGACAACCAGGATTGGATAGCTCTGCCTTAAATTAACTGCTCTCTCTCAGGTATCTTTGCATAACAACCCATTACTACCAAGTGCCGTCAGTTATATGTAACAACAAACAAATGGCTGTTTTGTAGTTTCCGTGTCTTACATACACCCATCCACTTTCTAAGTGCGTATGCTGGTCAGTGTCATAGAACATTTACATTCATTAATTTACAGACATTTATCTCTAAAGTAAAACAAGTGAGGATGAGAGAGCAGGACAACTGTGGTTGAGGCTCTTGTTCAATGTTTTTTAACTGTATTTTTCTATCTTACTCCATGCCATAGCATGTTGTATTTAAATTGTCAAACCATCAGTGTTTTCATGTCACATTCATATTCTGTTACAGTTTCTCTTGCACTTTGACCAATGAAACTGTAAGTTCCTCTCAGATTTTTTGATGCATGGTTCATACAGCTGAAAATGACAATAAAGACACTTTGATTTTTGACTTGACTTTGCCCAGGAGCCCAGTGGTGACATCACTCTCACGCCAGTCCACAGGATCCGAGGCAGTGACCTTCAGATCAGAGTCCTTACCCACAGACCCACACGCAACCCCATATAGAGCCAGTAAGTCTGGACCCCCTGACAAAATTTCATAGAACATTTTCCAAAAGGGGGTCCAGGGAGCCAGACACAACATTTTGGGGGAACCTATGAATTACCGGGGATCCTGAATCTACTGGGGTATCAGTGCTCCTCCAATAGCCCTGCCCACATCATAACAAACATGTAGTACAGGCTTCGAGATTCCTTTCAAAGGGGATCAGGACACAAACTGGAATGAATGTGTGGATCAGGAATGCCTGAACCGATTCAGTTTGGGGTCGCAGCTATATTTATCCTGGCTTGAGTAGAATGCCAAAACCTTATCACGTTTAATCAGTTCCAGACTCTACCGTGAAAAGTGAATTTCGGTGAAGTAGGATTTTTTATTTATAAATCGAATATTTTCGTAGTTCGAACATAGAAAACCGGTTTACCTTCTAAATACATAACAATACAATTGTTAGAGCCCTGTAGACATGAAACACCACCCTCTTTGTTTGCGATTTCTAAGAACTTTTATGCGTAGCGATATAGAAGCGTGTATGAGAGACACGAACTTGCATGAGGCTGAGCCAATCAGTGGCCATGATAGGAAGAGGATATAACTGTCTCAGACAACTGAACGCGCTGTATCATTTTCACCATCTCGATCAACTTTTTAATGAGTATACAGTACTGTATATACTTTAATGAACACAGTACTGTATTTTAACCGCGATAGAGTGAAGCAACGAAAGTCGAAGCGCGAAGTGGCGAGGGACAACTGTACACGCCATGATAGAACTATGACAAAATAGAAACCAGCACAACTGCACCTTCAGCACCCAGGAATGTCTGCTCCTGGTGTAGCCTGGCATCTCCCTGACATACCATTGAAGTCATGTTTACCCAGTAATCCATTTTCCATTCCTGCTTGTTCCTTGTAGACATGCCCATGTTGACTGGTGTTTCTAAGAATCCAAGCAGCATTGGCCTGTGGTTCACTATTGCTTTTTAGTTTTAGTTTTTTTTTTTTTTTACACCTCAACCCCACCATGATCCAAATCATTAAAGTGTGTGTACGCATGAGGCATCCTTCAGGTAGATTGGCGACTGCTTACCGCAGAGGCACTGGCTGACAGAACAAGATTGTGAGGCCTAGTCTCCTGAAAATCGGGCATGGCCTATGGGTGAAGGGGGGAGATATCGCTTTACCCACAATGCATCATGCATCTTCACAAAGCACATTAACAGAGAGGCAGAGAGAGACAAAGCAAAAGGGAAAAAAAGAGGGAGTCCCTTCTGTGTTATGAGTGCCGAAAGACTGGTAAAGCAGGCGGCTGGGAGGGGCACTGAATGAATTGTCAATGACCTTGACCTTCGACCCCTGGTCCCCATAAGGAGGATATGCATCAGTGAGGGAGTCAAGCATCATGGGACTAGAGTAAGCTCAGGATTTTATCTGGCTTGTGTTACACTGTGTAACTCCCGTTGATCTGTCAAATCGCAGCTTCAGTTCGGGGTAATGGCTACCGTTCTCCCTGCTTGAGTAGAATGCCAAAACCTTTCTTTCTAAATCCAAGAAGGACAAACTGGAATTTAATTTGATAACTGAAGTGTCATAAACACTACGATAGAACTAAGACTAAACAGAAAGCAGCACCCAGGAATGTCTGCTCCTGGTGTAGCCCGGCATCTCCCTGACATACCACTGAAGTCGTGTTTACCCAGTAATCCATTTTCCATTCCTGCTTGTTTCTTGTAGACATGCCTGCGGGGACAGTTATTTCTAGAGATCCAAGCAGCATTGGCCTATTGCTTTCTATTTTTTCTTCTCTCAGCCCCACCGTCATCCATATCTCAAAAACATCTGTCCTGCAGATAAAAACATAGACAATACACTTTTTTTTTTTTTAAAACTAGCCCTCCGTGGAGCCATTTTCTTTGTTTTTTATTACATTGCAAGTTTACACTGATTCACTACACTTGGGTATCGGGGATAGATGTTAACTGGGACTGGAAGAGATCCGGGCTTAGGTGAGAGGAGAAGAGGCGAGTTACCGCACTGAAGAGGTCTGCATGTAGCCCACTGTGGCCAAAGAGCTCAACCATCTCACCAGGGAAAGGAGAAATGAGGCAGAGAAGCTCAAAGAGAGTGGTGCTGTCATGCAGCTAGGCAAATGATTGGCTCACCTCTTTCAGCCCTTATGAAAATAAACCATGGCTTTACTATGGTTTTTTGTGTAACCATGACTATGGTTTTATCATGGTTTCACTGCAGTTACCATGCAGTGCTATAAGTAAACCGAAGTAGTACCACAGTTACCATGAAGTGCTATGAGTAAACCATGGTAATACTATGGGTAGGAGCTTAGTAATCATAATTACCATGAGGTACCATAGTAAAACCATGGTTACTGTAAAAAACCCATACCCAAAATCCAAAAAACCACAGGAAACCATAGTGGATTTCCATAAGGGAAAGTTAAACCAGCCAGAAAATTACAGCAGACCACAAACCTCGAACCATCATGAATTTGAAAATATCATTTTATCCCACGACGAAATGATTGTTTGCCTCATAAAAACATTACAAGTAGTAAAAGTAAAAGACAGATGCAGGGCTCTCAAACACGCATTTCAACCAGTTCACACACTGACACACACCATACTTTGTGTTTCTCATGCTGAGAAGTAAGGGGTAATCTTAACCATGGGGTCCTCGTCCTACAAAATTAATGGACGAGGGGCAGGCATTCGGGATGGGCTTTTCTGCCAAGGTCTCAGCTGTCCCAAGTCCATAGCAGTCCCCTACCAGCCAATCAGAAAATAGCATTTGTTTTTTCCGGGTAAATTGCAATGTGATCCTGCTACAAGCGTGTTCTTACGTGGATGCGCAGACACACGGTGTGCAGACAAGGTGGACGTGGGAGAGCAATGCACGATGAGTGCACCAATGCGTGCAGTAGGCAGGACTCTCAAGTCTCACGCACTGACCATGACACACAGGCTCCGCCCCTAACATGTAATCTCACTCTGAACTTACAATAAAACTTGAGAGCCCTGCAAATGGTATACGGCAACATGGAGACAGCTGATTCCATTTATTTAAAAACTGGCTTGCATAACAGAATGGGAAGTCAAAAAAGAAACAACGCTGTAGAGACTGCTTTATATCTTGGTAAATGTTGTCGTTTCCTTTTCAAATGCAGACCAATAAGCGGGAAAAACTCACAAATTGTTAGGGGGCACAGGCTACTTCTGAGGTGCGAATAAATAAAAATTACATAGCATGTACACAATCACAGTCAGACACACAACAAACCCCCTTACACCAGAGGTCAGAAAGGCTTCACAACATTACCTTCATTTTGCATGTTGGATATCATAATCTCACATGATACTCTGAGCCGAATGGAAAAACAGTAAATAAAGACCACAAGTCAACACTATAAAGATATTTTTAGGATCTAAAATCCACCCCCGAAGTTTGGGTGGTAAGCCAACATATGACGGAAGCTCCCAGGAGACCTCGCCTTTATCATGGCTTGTCCACAATGGTCACAGGGCATCACGCACCCCAGGAGAATGAGTGACAACCCTGCCAGCCATCAGAGCAAGCCGGCAAAGGCGGAGAGGAGTGTGGGGCTGATCTGCATCCGGTCCCCCAGTCAGCAGTGCCTGGAGCCTGGAAGCCAGCCCACACGTTTTTGATACATACATACATGCATACATACATGCATTCCTTTCACTTGTGGTTCTTGTGAATGTTCCCTGTTCAGCGGTCTATGCGGCGCTGGGGTTTATCCCTGGGATTAGGGGTGTGCTGTGCATTCTCTAGGGGCGTCACTGGCTGTACATCAAGTCATGGGCTGAGCGGCGCTGCCCGTCACATCGGTCCGTCCAATGGCATTAGCTCAGGAGCTCCAGGTATGTGACAGGCACCTTCCCCTTCTGGTTGCCCCGTTCTCCGATCAGCCAGTCCGGGTCCATTCCCGGCAGCGTGTACACCGTTATCAGCTTGGAAAAGAATGGAAACGGGGCGTCAGACAGCGGACTTGAAGAAAGTCCTTACTTTGAAATAACAAAAACTTTTCTAAGGCACGGGTAAATGAATTTTATTGGTAAGTTACTACATTTGGCCTCATTTGCGTTGCACAGCAAGTGACCTCCTTCCAGATTTGGCCAAAGGTGTAGTTAATAAAGACACCACAAGAGGGTGCCAGAGTGTAATGGCTGTGGAGCACACCTCATCAGCCAGCAAGGACAGCTCGCTGGTGTCTGCCGCGTCGTAGTCGTACAGCACCTTGGCCTTGCGCGTGCCAGCTGCAGGGGCTTGTACCTCCTCCACCTCCAGAGCCTTGGGGGCAGGACTGGCCCCCGGCGGGGGGGCAAGCTGCGCAGACATGCCAGCCGACCGGCTGGGACTCATGGCGAAGGTGTTGGGGAAGCTGAACACAACAAAGCCTCGTTTCACACCATTCATCTGATCCACGCAGAGGCTCATGGCCTGAGTTTGCCCCCGCAGAGGCTCATGGCCTGAGTTTGCCCCCGCAGAGGCTCATGACCTGAGTTTGCCCCCGCAGAGGCTCATGACCTGAGTTTGCCCCCGCAGAGGCTCATGACCTGAGTTTGTCCCTCAGGGTTCTGCTCTCAGTTAGGCAAATAGCCATAACATTGCAGAACCATCACTATAGTGGGATACACCAACAAATAAGAATTGTTATTGCCGACGATCATACTTACACATCTCCACTTGAACTGTGAGCAGCAAGGAAAGAAATGAAGAGAAAAATGGTTGAAAACTGTTTTCCTAGAAACGGACAATGCTACACATTTTTGTCATGATATGTGCGCCTAGAGAATTGCACTCTAGTGCTCACGCGATTATCACGGGTACATTGATGACGCCTGGCCCAGGCTGGTCCTCACCTGGCCAACTCCCTCTGCAGCTCCTGCATGTGCTGGTGGCACTGTGCATAGTAAGCAGCTTGGGCCTCCACAAACTCATGCAGACAGCGCAGGTGGTTCACCTGCCCACGGGATGGGAGATGGGGGGTGGGTGTGAGTAAGTGATTGCACAAGGGCCGACGAGAACCGCGCCAATCACATGACCCTTCCCCCCCCCTCCGCGATCCAACTCACGTGTGTGCTACTGATGGCCTCCAGGAGCAAACGCGTCACTTCCGCCTGCCGGTCGAACTCGGTCTGCGCAACACGCAGCTCGTGCTCCGCCTGCAGTGAAGAGGGGGCGGGGGACACGGGCTTTGCTGTGAGGCAGGGCGGAGGGTGCGTGGGCCGGAGAGACTCGCCACAGGCACAGAAAGAGACTGATACACGCACACAGGGATGCATAAAGAATGTAACACGCCATTTACACAGACAGACCATCACACTTACAAGTAAATACCTGGGTATATATTAGCACTGATGGGCTTTTTGAGAGCCCATGTCCCAGTCTCTAGAGGTACCACTACTCACCTGCGGTATTTGGCACAGAGGTGCAAATACCTTCTCCTCTGAACACCCCAGCTAGCTCCTCACCATCAAGTGAGCAACCATGCTATAGAAGAACTGCAAGAAGGTGCCCAAACCCCCAGTCCAACCAGCACCCAACAGGTGTGTCCAGGGTAGTTTTAGCAGTGCAGCTTTGAACCCCAAATTTGTCCTGCTTTAAGGGATGTGACCCCCCCCCCCCCCAACAAAGAATGGTGTTATAGATTTATCTCAGGATACCTGTGCACAAAATCACCCCCTTCATTTAATATATCTTTTTAATAAAGATCCTCAAATTTCCAGTGATGTATGGCCATTGTGATCCATGTCAAGTCTACACATATTTTTTAGACTTTTTCCCTTGAGCATGGGATCATGGCAGCATGACAAGAAACAAGCCACGGATGTGGTAAAGGCCAAAAATCTCAGCACGGCTCCCACACACACGCCCAAACACACACAAACATGACTGCCAGAGCACAGGGAGAAGCAGCTGCTCCAGGAAACACCTCGATTTTTGGCTTGTTTTATGCCCGGGATACTCACTTTGTTCACCTCCTCACTCCAGAGCTGAAAATGCAGCATGGCAACAGAAAAGGAGGGGAGAGGCGCAGTCTGAGCACCGGTCCAACAATGATGACATCACAATGGTGACAGGCCCTAGAAGGCCCTTTGCACCTCCTGCCCAGGGGACTCAGTATTAGGGTTTGGGGTCCTCTGAGTTGACTGTGAAATGGATCTAACGCCACTCAAGTGCAGCCCATCCCCGGGTTAAGAACATCTGACTTACGGACAGCCCCTCCTTGTGATGGGACTGACAAAGCCTATTATATAAAAAATGTGAGTTAAATACAACCAATAACCAATGCACACACTGCTTTGTGACGCGAGAAAACACTGCACAGCTTCAACAGTTCGTCAGCTTGAGGTACAGTTCAGTACCGTTTGTAATTTTATTGTATCATTATTCTTATTATCTTTAAGATGTTTTAGTGTATTTGGAAGTGCTACTTAAGTGTTTTATATGTATAGAAAGGTAAAATATATACTATGACAAACATTTGACTAAGGGAAAAGGTCTCGTTCTTGACATGGGGACTACCTGTAATTAAGTCCAGATATAGTAAACTAAACTTTTCTCAGAAGCAAGACAAACGGTGATTTCCTTTGGATGAGCTCCATGAATGAGTCAGTGCAGACTCAAATAAACCAGGCCTGCGGTGCGGCTTTCTGGCATTTGGGCCTCCAGCACCGATTAGAAAAAGATGCCCACTGCCCTAAACTGCCCTATTGGGCCAGACTGATCCATTGTGTGGCAACAGAGAAATGATTCCTGTATTTGACTTGTGCTGGTGTTACGTTTCACTTAGTTAGCAGACTGTCTTGTTCAAAGTAACGCAGAAAGCGAAAGCGCGGCGAGCCGGGCCCTGGAGCATTTGGGATTAAGGGCCTTGCTGAAGAGCCCAGCAGTAAACTCAAGCACAGGCACCGTGTCCTACACTGAGCTTCATACCACCACACCATGTTTCATGAGGATTCTGAAGTGAAACTTCCAAAAGTTTAAAAAGGAATCATTTTAAACTGTCATATTAGCAGCGGGGGGGGGGGCATATTTTAAAAAATTAGCCCACGATAAGCTTCTACAGACACAGTCACAGCCAACAGACATGCCTCTTCTGAAGGGGCTCATCCATGTGGGAGTTGGCAACTTGGTGAACTAAGAAGTTCAAGAGCGAGAGTGACAAGCAGTTAAATGTGATGAGGGTTACTGAGGCTGGTTAATCTGGAAAAACGCATGACAAATGCTTCAAATGTCACTTTACCTAATGGATCAAAATGTTTAGTCCACTAAAAGGCTCTTGCTCACGTGATATCCATATTTCAATTAAATTACATCATTATTTGCGCCTTGAAGCGTTCATGAATACCAGCTTCAGCTATTTTAACTTGCTGTAGTCCAGATGAACAGGTGAGTGTGTGGAGGTGGGTTATGTATAGGTTATATATACACACATTAGGGCTGTCAAAATTACTGTGTTAATCCTCGCAATTAATTTAAAATATTTAACGTGTTAAAATAAATTAACACAATTAAGGCAGCTGCGTTTAATTTACTTCCTGTGTGAGGGCTGACCTATGACACCTAGCCATTGCGCAGTGCATTATGGGCCAGCACCACCATTTTGTGTAGCCACGAACCAAAATAGTAGCCTCAGCACTATTCATTGCATTGCAAACTGTTTGTGAGCATTTTAAAATTTGTTAAGTTGACAGTGGTATCTGAAATATACATCCTTTGTGATTATTCTACATTAATTTGGTGATTGACTTTACATTTAAATATGCATTATAACAAGCTTTAGTCTTAAGACAAGTTTTTAATCACAATTAATTGCAATTAGGATTTGGTCCTAACAATGTGATAAAAAAACTTGTTATTTTGACGTTGCCAAAAGTCTTGTGTTTTGCTAGGTTACTTATGGTTTATGTTAGGGCTAGGTAGAGGTTAAGGTTGTCATTTTTGGGATGAGCGTTTTTCCCATAAAAATGAAACGGTCCCCACAAAGATGTGAATACAAACGTGTGTGTGTGTACACATGTGGCATCCCTCAGTTAGATTGGCGACTGCTTACCGCAGAGGCACTGGCTGACAGAACAAAATTGCGAGGCCTAGTCTCCTGAAAATCGGGCGTGGCCTATGGGTGAAGGGGGGAAGACATCGCTTTACCCACAATGCATCATGCATCTTCACAAAGCACATTAACAGAGAGGCAGAGAGAGACAAGGCAAAAGGAAAAAAAGAGGGAGTCCCTTCTGTGTTATGAGTGCCGAAAGACTGGTAAAGCAGGCGGCTGGGAGGGGCACTGAATGAATTGTCAATGACCTTGACCTTCGACCCCTGGTCCCCATAAGGAGGATATGCATCAGTGAGGGAGTCAAGCATCATGGGACTAGAGTAAGCTCAGGATTTTATCTGGCTTGTGTTACACTGTGTTACTCCCGTTGATCTGTCACATCACACCTTCAAGTTTGTGAAAAAAAGAGAGAAGCTGAAAGGACAAGCTACTTGAGTAACCATGGGAACAAAGTCACTTAAAATGTGACTAAAGCTTTCAGATCCAATCTGTCCTACAATGCTGATACAGATAAGTAAAGATGGTCAACTCGGTGATAATTAAGACATGAAAGACTCAGCATGAAGGAATGAGTTAAGGTGGTGGCTATATTTCTCAAAGCATGTGATTGTGTAAAGAGAGCAGGAAAGGAACAACCTAAATGACATGACAAAGCAAACTACAATGTCATTAGAGGTTAGGATGCTGGTTCCTCCAGAGTGACCTGACAAGCAGGCAGAGGGTAATCCACCTTGATCTGTTTGATGCCACACAGGTGGCCTCAGGATTGCTGCAGCCTCTTGCAATATAACGGTCTTTGGCATGTTGGTGTGTAACTCCATGCCTGGATTCTAGGAAGCATGCATCTCACAGCCCAAACCCACCACTGATCACAGCTACCGATCCCAGGAAGGCACTCCTTCTCATTGCAGAATGATTCATAGAAAAATACACTTCAGTCACACTTGCAGCGAAACCAGGACATGAGCAAAAAGAATAACTGTTCGTTCCAGTGGCAGCTTCAAAATGGTCTCAACTGCACACAGGCTTTCAATGCATCAGGCAGTCAGGACTACAACGACACTCGCCAATGATATAACCAGTGAAATATGACCAGAAATTTATTGCCCGTTATAAAGCCTAAATTAGTTCAAATGGCAGTTGCCATGCATGAGTTATGAGGTTATAGGTCAAAGGTCATGGTCAAGGGCGCGCACAAACCATCATCACTGGTATAATCATTAGCGAGGAAAACATGCCAAAATATGTAAAGTGGTGACATTAGCCAACCTCGCAGAGACAGGGCAATATATCTAAACCTGACCTTGACCCCTCCCAAAAATGGGGAAAAAATACATTGACGTCCTTTGTAATCTAAAAGTCAGTCATTCTCCTTAGGGCTCAGTCTCTCACTAATGGCATTCACAGTAATGGCATAACAGTGCAAACACATGATGCAACTTCACCTCAAAGAATGCCACTGCATTCTGTCGGGTCGTGGCACTCGTATAATATTCCTTATAATACTTGTTCAGGTTAGTTCAGGTCCAGAAGGTAAAAATCCAGACCATGATTTCATTTCAACTAACCAGTTGAGTGACCCAAAGAGTCACAGTCACACAGTACTAGTTGGCTGAAACAAAATCTTGGCCTGGATTTTTAATTTCTGGCCCTGGACCTACTTTCTACCTCGGCTTTTTCTGTATGAATGCAGCTACACTGTCAGAACACCAAGCACACATTCATATTTTCCACCATTTTGTTCCTTTACTACACAATTTTTGTGTTATTTTGACTTATTCAAAGAAGACACACTTAGACAAAATTTGAAGGTCTACAAAGTCTTTTAACGAAACCACAAACTTTGGTTACGGGGAAACAGACACCGGACAGAGAAGCTAGAGAAGTGAAAAGATGAATGAGGTGTGACAACGCAAAGAGAGATACTCACGTTTCCATCACACTGCTGGTTACAACAGAGAGACAGGTTAGTACACAGGCAACGGGCACCACTTAAAATGGAAAGGCATTATGGGTAAAGAGGCCACATTCTTGGCAAGAATAATGGAAAAAGAGACATAAACTACAGGTTGAGAAAGATGATAAACATTTAGGTTCTATAATTATGTATCATATAAATGCTTCCTGGAGGTGCCACAGAGAATGCCATCACACCGCGCTTTGAGCGGTCACCGCTGACTATGCAGGCCACACATACCGGGAACGTCCTGAGTCAGATATAGACTGTAACCCCAAGAAGTCAGCTCTTAACTCCCGCTAGTTATTTCTCAGGACAGAAACTGTGCAGAGAATACTAATAAAATGATCAATGGTTTAAATTAATGGAGCAATTCAGAAAAAGGACAAATTAAAAAAATGCAAAGAATGGAGCTGAATAATTAGGACACAAACAGTGGATATTCAGCAATGGCCAACCTGCAATCAGCATTGACCTTCAATCCCAGGAAAAGACCCGAACATGCACACAAAGACCAAGAATGTATCTGAAAAGGACCAAGGCAGCCTACAGAAAAAAGCACCCCTAGAAATGAGCGCAATCTACTTAATAATCGACTACGTAATCGACTTTCTGACAATTTCCGTTACACAGCTATGCGCCTGAGCGTGCCCCCAGCAGTCACATCTCCTCATTATAGGCACAGTCCCGCCCCTTTACATGTCAGAGGGAACTGGGAGAACCGAGATGACATGTGAGAAGGGTGGGAGTGAAGAGGAGGAGGAGAGGCAGAGGAGGAATGATAATAAAATGCAATAAAAAACGTGAAAGAGGTAAATGAAAGGAGGCTCACCGAAGCTTTGGCCTCGGCCACCTTGGCCTTTTTCAGGCGCGCTTTGCAGATGTCCAGGTCCAGCCTTCGGTTCTCCAGCAGTCGCCTCTCTCTCTGTGGGAGCAGAGCAATGTGAACACGAGCCCTAGGCGGAGGTCCCCACGAGCTCGACTGGAGAACCTCCAAGGCAGGCTTGTCACCATCAAAGAACCAACAGACACCCAAACAGAATTCCCCCAAGCCCCAGGAGCCGCGTAAAGCACCCCCCAGCTCACCGAGATGGTCCTCCAGTCACCCTCCAGGAAGTTACGCAGTGGCGTGAGGAAGCTGATGGCAGATGTTTGTATAAACTCACGCTCCGAACCCCCCAGTCTCCTCTGGTACTCCCCCACTTTGATCAGAGTGCTCCCTGCAACACATATACACATACAAATGCATACTATTTACCAGAGAATCTCACACTAAATATAATCAAAGCTCTGCAGGGCTAAAACCAAGACGGGACTAAATCTGCCTGTGTTTTTAAGCCCAGAATCTAGCACAGCACTGACAGAGAAACTATGGTAATAACTAAGCTGTAAAATAAGCAAACAGCTCCCTCTACATGCCTTCAAGATCTGCAATCTAATTCCTGAAGCGTGGCGTTGCCCCCAGTCAAAAGTATATATATGGGCAGTTGGGTAAGATGGAAAAAAATAAAATACATTAGCTAATTTTCCTTAACTGCTAATACAAGAAAGGCGCCGAACAGAGGGGCAACAGCAGGATATGCCCCCTGGATAGTATATCATGGGGCAGACAATAGAGTTACATCACAAAAGCAAAAGACATTCCTGTTATATGTAAAGAACTGCCTGGTGTAGGTAAAGATGTGCCTCCTATGTGCAAGGAACTGCCTGTTGTAGGTAAAGATGTGCCTCCTATGTGTAAGGAACTGCCTGTTGTAGGTAAAGATGTGCCTCCTATGTGTAAGGAACTGCCTGCTGTAGGTAAAGATGTGCCTCCTATGTGCAAGGAACTGCCTGGTGTAGGTAAAGATGTGCCTCCTATGTGTAAGGAACTGCCTGCTGTAGGTAAAGATGTGCCTCCTATGTGTAAGGAACTGCCTGCTGTAGGTAAAGATGTGCCT
>JAODKM010000108.1:8282317-8300503 GCA_026780845.1 Petrocephalus sullivani | reverse complement strand
ACCGGGCGTACCCGATCCGGACCCGGTTAGCAGAGTACATGCCGTGCTGCACCGGGCGTACCCAATCCGGCCCCGGCGAGCAGAGCACATGCCATGCTGCCGCAGGCGTACCCGATCCGGCCTCGGCTAGCAGGATACATGCCGTGCTGCAGCAGGCGTACCCGATCCGGCCCCGGCGAGCAGAGCACATGCCGTGCTGCCGCAGGCGTACCCGATCCGGCCTCGGCTAGCAGGATACATGCTGTGCTGCAGCAGGCGTACCCGATCCGGCCCCGGCGAGCAGAGTACATGCCGTGCTGCCGCAGGCGTACCCGATCCGGCCTCGGCGAGCAGAGTACATGCCATGCTGCAGCAAGCGTACCCGATCCGGCCCCGGCTAGCAGAGTACATGCTGCGCCACACCAGGCATACCCAATCCATGCTGTACTTGTCCCAGCGAGCCCAGTTTACACACACAAACCTTGAACAGTAAAAGTGTTAAATACCCTCAGGGCATTCGTCATGAACAGCATCTAATAAGTTTATGTATGCCTTGCTGGAAGGGCCATAAACTTCCCAAAACTCCATAAACTCCAAATCAACCAATCAGGAATGAATGAGTGTTCATTACGCACATTGGGTAGTCATAGCTGACGTATAAAATGCAGAAGAAATGCACAGGGCTAAAAACCCGAGTGAGTGAAGGCCAAATCGTTATGGGCAGACAACCGAGTCAGAGCATCTTAGAAACAGCTCACAGTCAGTGGTGACGAGTGCTTTCTGAAAGTGGTCTGAGGACGCAACTACCATGATTCAGCGACAGCGCACTGGGCCAAGACTCATTAATGCGAGACGTGAACAAAGGCTAACCCCATCTGGTATGAACGGCTACGGGAGTGACGAGGGGCTGGTCACAGTTACTGAATGTTAGCCTATGATATAGCAGACAGGAAACTATGACAAGTACCGTTTGTATGAGATTGTCCTCACTTGTGGGAGTCTCGACATGTTTTTAAATCACATGCATGTGTTTCTAAACTAATAAAATCGAGTTCCTCATCTAAAGGCACTCTGGAAATTACTTCCATCTGATCATTAGATTCCAGGTTCCGAAAAAGACCAGCGTTAACCATTCTTTACAAAGAGTATTGGGTGGTAGTTAACAAGTCACTATGGTTTTTCGAGTGATTAAGATGTAGCACAAGTGGTACATTTCCTGACAAGCAGAGTTTAAATATCTAAGGATATATAAAAAAACACACACTGGTAATACATTGTACCCGGCCCACCAGCCGTCACTTGTTTAAAGAGAAGGAGCTCTTTCATTGTGAAGGGCTGATCATGAGGTCCCACAGAGCAGAAACCGATTTTCTTCAGACAGTCCAGATATTTGTTGGGGGATCAGGGAGGGAGCAAAAACGTGGACCATCTGTGGCTTCCCAAGGACCGGTTTGGGAAACACCGCTCTACCTTTCCTCTGTCCCTTAAGGGCTGGGTCTTTTAATTAGCACCTTTCATTAAATTAAAGTTACTAGTCCAGTTATGTTCTATTGTAAGAGACTCTGGTCAGCCTGTAAGGCTCATTAAAAGTATAATAATTACAATGACTGATCAGAGGGGACTGACCTTGAGGACCTGATGGAGGGCAGGGCTGGCCGTGGGGGGCGGGGGGGTTTCTCGGGGCGTGGGGGTTTCTCAGGCTCCTTTTCCGGCTCGCCAGGCCCCCCGGAGACGCTGCTGCTAGTGGAGGTGTTGCGGTGATGAGTGAGGTCCGTCAGGCTGGAGGAGCAGGAGTGCTCTGTGCTGTAGCCTGGAAGGAACGTTTCCCCATCAGCACTCAGGGGCTGCGTCTGCCCTAGCTTATAACGGGCCATTCATAAGAGCCGCGAGAGAGAAGCCAAGGCTGCGGGGGGCCTATAGGGGGGCAGATCTGAGCGCGTCTGCGTCACCTGATATTTTGCTGTGTTGGCTGGTGTAGCTGGAGTTGCGAGAGTGACCCGAGTGGAAGACCTCGTCCGGGCTGGACAGGCTCTGGGGGGGGCTCTGATCCGGTTCCTGCGGCAGACCTGGGACTGAGACACAGAACCGCATATGAGGGAAAAGAGCTACACCTTAAGCACATAAGAATCAGTCAAAGACCAAGCAAGGTGTGTGTGTGTGTGTTCTCAGAATCTGATATTTCATATCCTGCCAACCATAGACATTCCCTACGAGTCCCTGCTGACATTCCCACAGTTACATACAATTAGCATGTGACTGATGTGAACATGTGTCTGATACAGATAGAGATCTTAAGGAGCTAAAAATTCAAGATAATAAAAAAAATGACAATATTGCGGGTGGAAGGGTGTGGATCAGTGATGTAAGCCCCAGTGCAAGACTCCCTTGGCGAGACCCCTCCGTGCATAGCAAACATTTTTAAAGGATTAATATAAAGCCTCTGACCTCTAACAGTTAAATGTTACAGATGAACTAAGTAACTTTGTGAAATATCCTTAATGTATACAATATGAACTCTTATCTTATATATTAGGGGTGCGCTGACCCTCGGCAGGACCCCTCCTTACTGGTTATAGCCCCACCATCTTCCAGTGTTTGGGATTCTGGTGTAGTGTATGCTCTCTACGCCTCATTTCCATTTGGTATAAGAAAGGTAGGGCGTTTCGGCACTGAGACAGACGCAGGTTTTTGCTGTTTCGGCAAAATCCACCTCAGACACTGGATGTCAGTCTCTCCTGATGTTACCAAAGTACCCGTACCCCCCCCCCCCATCGTCACAGGTCCCTCACCCGAACCGAGCACAGCTCGGGGTCTGGGAAAGCGCGCTGGTGCCATGGTGACCCCGACGGGGGTGCCGGGAGCTGCCGTTCCCTCCCCTTTACAGTCTGGCTGGAGTGAGTGGTCCTGCCCCGGCATGGAGATGGTCTTTGCAGTGCTTGGGGGCCTGGTGACCAAAGGTAGCATCACACAACTCTGTGTTGGGTATTTAAACTGACAGACATTCCCACTCAACATTCTAACGAGGACCTGATTATTCAGTAATTATTAACAATGCCACATCTGGCCACCAGATGGCGCCAAAGTTTCACCTTTTAATGCCTTTACTGAGAAGGCAGTCACACAAATTAAACACTACTCACCTTTTAAAACATGGATCTCCAGATAAAAGTGTCATTGCAATTGTTACCTGGAAACAGAATCATGAAGAAACGTATTAATGACCAATTACAAAATTTACGACACCAGGGCCTGTGTGAGTTGCACATCAGGGCCTCAGGACAGCCACCTTATCAACTTTATCACTTTGCTAATTTGCCCTCCACCTACACACACCCACAAGCAGGCACGGAAACACCAAACCCTGCAAACCTCGTCACACCTGAATACCCCACCCATACATAAAAGTGATGTGACACTCTGACCTCAGCCCCCCCACGCAGCATTTGACCCCTGACCTTGAGGATGGAGTTGTCCTGCCTCGTGTTCTTGGTGTCGTACCCCTCCAGCAAACAGCAGCGCACTGTGGAACCCGAGCCCGCAAACTCTGCCATGTTGAGATCAGCAAAGCCCAGCTGGGGGGGGCAAGATGGAGAGGAAGATTGAAAAGATAAGGCAGAGGGCTTGAGTGATGAGACCACACAGACATGCATCCCTGTCACGGGTCAGTTCAGCAGTATATGCTGGTTGCCCGGATAAGACAGGGCTGGCATCCATGGGGGGGGGCGGGCTCCACTTGCATTCTTCTGCTCATGTGTGCATGGGCATGTCAGCATCTACGGATTTTAAACCCCCACAAGGACAAGGTATGTGGTTCCTTTCCTATCCCTACCACAGGTAGCTTAATATTCATTTTAGAGACATTTATTCTGAAGTATCCACTTCAGGCTCTCTGCTACAACATGAAACCCTGTCAGGCAGTCTGCATTTCTGCTTCCTCCAAGCAAAAATGTGGATTGTCTGGCAGGGAGCTGGGAGGGAGCAAAAACATGGACCGGTCAGGGGACCGGACCGAGAAACACTGGATTAAAGTGACAAAAAGAATCACACTCCCAGGATCTGCAGAGCAGATAAGCCTCTCAGCAGCGACCGCTCGAAAAGAAGCCGGTGGTCCGTTTCCAGGTCGTCTCTGGTGATTGAAAGCAGACGTGGAGCCTGGGTTTCATGCCTGATACCAAAGTAAGCAGCCATACAATCACACGTCTGGTGACCATGTGAGCCGTCTGCGGAGAGCTCGCCAGCCATGGCATTAATGCTGTGACGCAGTGGTGTTCTGCCCCTATTATAGCATCTTTTTATCAGTAAGTGTGTGGAAGCCTGACCTATGCCGGTCACTCTGAAGGGAAGGCATTGGCAAGACGCATAACTAACACACAGCTGCGCAGATGTGCTCTGTGCTGTTCTTGCAGAGCGGGTTGGCTCCTGCTCCAGTGCAGTGAGGCAGTTGGCTTGACAGTGGTAGCTAGGTGGAAAATGTTTGGGCCACGCATAGCTCTTGAAGGGCCTGGGGAAGATCTCCTCTACAGCCACCATTCCTCCACTCACAGGACAGTGACCCGGGTAAGAATCTCATCCCAGCAGTGCTGACTGGGGAAAATAAATGCTGCAGACAGTCCACTTGAGCCAAACACCGAGGGCCATCCAGATGGGAGGAAGTCAGATACGCCATTCCGCTGATTACATCCTTCCCTATTTGAATGAAGTCGCAATAAATGCACAAAACATTTCCTTTCCGGTCTGGCTGGATTTAAACGCCACACACTGCAGCTACGCGAGTCTCCCTGTCAATATTGCTTTGAACTTAAGGGATTGATCTATAATTAATTACAGCTGAGAGCGTAAACAAAACATGTTAAAAATCTGACTCGAGTTAGCCCACCAGGGCCAGGCTATCGAACCGAGGCATACCCCCACATGTATCTCGCTTCATTAGCACTGGTGATTTTACTGGGGTGCCTTTGCGCCCTCTCCTGGTCAGGTGAAAATGCTAGTTGAACATACCAGGTTCAATACAATTTAAATGTTGTATCATTATATTTGAAAATGTGGCTTGTGTTAGTCATATCAATGTGTTATCATTTTTGTATACATATGAACAATTTTTTTTTACAAATGTATTTATTTGGATGAATCACTGGTTGGGCTCTGTCAGCTTGCATCCTCTGGGAGAAAAACCTCGTGTCGCATTGGCTCTGAGAGTGTCACAGCAGTGCAGAGGAGCCAGGCCAGACAGAGGACTGACGGGATGGAATGACGCAGCAAGGACTCACAGGAGTCCAGGTCCACAGCTTCAGAATTCACTGCCACAGAATGGATCCATGTCATTAAAAAGCAATGAAACCCTCTGACGGCTTCCTTCCTGAGCGGAACTGTGGGTGGAGAGTGTCTGTCCCCGGCGTGATCCCCGGCCTGGCAGCAGCCAGCCCTGGCAGACACGGACTCCCAGCACTGACATTGCTGCCATCATTCTACAAACTGTATCTGAATATGATGAGTTTGTCCATCACTGCCGCCTTGCAGCACCTCTTGTGAGGCTGCCATGTACAGACACTGTAGGAACAGGACTGAGCCCCTTGTGAGCATAATGGACCCATCCACGCTAATCCCAAGGTGCGAGTCACCTGCGTCACAGTGCCGTGCCCCTGAGCGCGCAATGGGGCAGGAGCTTTCAGCTGTTACCGTGGCGACGGTTACCGTGCCACCCGAGCACAGTGTTTACAGCTTCTGAGCCAGGAGAACGAGAGACACCATTTACTCACCTTGGAAAAGCTCTTTCCGCCTTTCAGCTCCTGTAAAGCAGAAACGGGCAGAACCAGGAGTCAGACCAGACTGTGGAGTCAGGCGGGAAGGCGCTCCGGCAGCAGTCAGCCAGCACGCGAGTCCGCGCGCTCAGCCGCTACGCCACCTGCTGGACAGGCGTGTGCCGCGTCTGAAAGCCCACCTGACGCCGCACACTCGCCAAAGCTCCCACTCCTATACGCGTGGCGCAATCATCAGATGAGCTGTCGTTAAAGGTGTGTGGGTAGCAGTACAGAGAAGTCCTTTTACCCAGCCCTATAGCTAAATAAACCAACAAAGCATTTGGCTGGGGGGCAGGCTTGCGGTGATGACGGCAGGTGTGACTGCCTGCGCCCAGCCCAGGACAATGGCCAGCGGCACAGTGGGAACAAAAGATTACAAAAAATTACCCTGTAGTTACCTTGGTTTAGCTGTCCACCGTCACGAATCATGAATGCACCCACTCAGCAGACATTACCCCGGTATTACGGTAATTGCAGATTAACTTCACTTTCATGCGGTTAACTTACAGGTTACATTTAAAACATTCATTTGTATAATTAGGTTGTTATCCTAACAGAGATCGTAGCATAGGGCATCTAAACTAACCCAGTGACCACAGACCAAACTGCCTTCTTACCCCAATCCTGCACCCTCCCATCTCCACTCCCCCAGCTGACACTAATGAGTCACTTAGGGCCCCAATTGGCGTGGAGACCCAGGGTCCTGCCCGGGCTTACCTTGCGGACCGACACCCGGCACACGCACTGGTCCAGCACTCCCGTGGTGGGGCTGGCGCTCATCTTGCAGATAAAGGAGAACCTCTTCTTCCAGCGGACGGTGTTCGCCTGGACCTCCTCCCTGCATGTAGAGAGGCGGGAGAGACACCGGTCAATCTGCCATCCACTTACGCCCACCCGCCCTTGCAACACGATGACTGCATCGCCACTGTCACACATGGTCACCAGAGAAAACAGTCGGAACCGCTGGGCTCGTTAATTAAGCAGGCCATAAAGGCCGCACCTCGCGAGACTGCGGAACAGCTCGTAAGAAAATGTATCCAGGAGCACTTGAAAGGTGCAGCAGACAGATTTTGATCTCTGCACAGCTTTACACAAAGCCGGTACTCAGGAAGACAGGACAGGCCTTTTCCATTATGAGCCCAACTCGTAATACGTGAGAACTATGGACTGGGCACCCTGAGCGCCCGTGTTAGGCGTGTGCGTGTGCATGCGTGTATGCCAGGCCCGTTCTGTGACGTGCACGATCCGCTCACTGCTTTGACAGCTCAGGGGATCACCACACCTTTAACACTACTCCAGAAGGACAAACACGCCTTTGCATTGTCGTCTTTGAGGAAACACCCGTGAGCTCTTACGCTAGTGCGATTAAGAGTTCCAAACCCACAAACGCCGACAAAATATGGACTGTAAATCCATCCCAAAAAGACCTGGAAATATTTGCAGTTTCCGCTTCTCCTTAAAGGATGTGTAAGGTCTCCATGGAGAAGTTATGTGAGACCATTGGCACCAAGCCGGATGGCAGGAGCAAATGTGTCCGTGGTGTAACTGCGAGGGTCTCGCTGGCCTGGAGACCCTCTCCACCCACATGCCATTCCGGTCCGGCCGCGCACAGAGCCAATGCACCAGCAGCATGAAGGACCTCCAGTAGAAAATTACAGCATTGTCCTCAGTGTGCTATATATATCACAAATGCATAAATTTAAGGGCATTTCCTGTGCCGTGCCCATTCATTCCAGCACCCTCAGATTTCACAGCGAGCATATGGACTGTCAAAGTCATTATCACTGAGCTGAAACTTGCCGAGGGCAACAGGGACAAGATGTGACTTTACTCTTGATTTTTTAATGAATGAAGCTCTTCCAGGCAAGGTCACCATCTGAGCAGTCTGACGTGTCCTCTCCGCTCTGATACCAAGTCCGGCTGACACTGAGCAGTGCTCGCACACCCATGCCATGCTCACTTCTAATCCATCAGCTTACAAACGAGAAGCCAAAATGCAGGTCAGGGGGACGGAGGCCACCAAACCACTTAAAGCCCCCGGGGTGGCGTTTGAAGTTCAGCTCGGCTGTTACTGTAGAAGTAATCTGGAGTGTAAGTTACTGCACCCTGGGACCTGGGATTTCGGCTGCAATGTCACATTGTGTACCACACTCAAGTGTACAACGCCAGAGCCATTAACCTACTTCTTCTCATCGAGAGCTCATCTCAACCCTGTTCTTCCCTGCCCAAAGGCTTCTGGGTAAAATCCCTGCTAGTGACAAAGAGCTAGGAGGTTTAAATCCCATGAGTATCACAACCTTCGGGCAAGCCTAGGAAAGTACACATCCCACACCGATCCGGTAAACAAAGCTGGAATGTGCCTTCCAACCATTCACCATGTGTGATAAGTACACAAGCATATGCCTTAACATGAAATGTAGCTCGAAAGAGCTCCAGACGACATGCAGGCCCCTTGGGATCCACCTAGTGAGGTCCACACGCTTGGAGCAGAGAAGGATTAAAGTCTTGGCATGTGTAACGCTGGGCAGGGCGTCTGGCCGTCTCGCTGTTCCTTCGCAGATGCTGGCAGGGATTATCCCAGAGCACACGAGGGACAAGTCCGTCTGCTGTCCCCAAGTAAGGGCAGGAGTACAAGGGAAAGGTTATGATGTATGTGCGATCCCCAGGACTTCAACCCATAACCTTTGCAATGCTTTTGCTGAGCTACAGGAGATTTTAAAGACAACAGGGAAGGGGCTGCTGTATTCTTCATGAGAAGCCCGACTGCCACAGGCAGCCCACTGCATTGCATAACATCCCGTGACCATAAGATCACATGACCTGATGACATCAGGCATTCCATACTCAATTGTAGCATGACGCCATAAAAACCTCCCTCCAGAAGGACAATACGTATTGAAAAGACAAGTCTAACTAGTGGGCTTATTAAACATGGAGAAGCAGATCAGAGTGATCGATATCGTCATCCCTCTCCTGCTGGGTGGAGTTTCTCATCCACACCTGCAATAGCTGATGTTCACCGGAATAAAACCAAGCCAGATATTACGAGATATTATAGTCAAGTCTGTTAGAGCACCTCGGCATTCTGAAACTGATTCCGCTCCAATATCACTTCCATCTTTTATTTTTGTTTAAGACACATGGTTGTGTTTGTGTGTAGCACAGTGCCCGGGCTTGCTAGAAAAGCCGGTGAGGGGTCACGCAGGCAATGGGGGGGTGTTCGGGCCTGGGAGTTAAGGCGGACGGATGCTAGTTACGTTAGTAACACTGACGGAAAAGCCGTGCCCTTTTTCCGAGGGGGAGGGCTGCACATCTGTAGCTGATTCGGGGAGTCTGTCTGGACCTCATTTGCCCAGCTGAGCGCTCATTCCCGGCAGCCTCAAAGCAAAATCTAAATGGAAAGCATATGCTGGATTGAGGTGCGTCCTGAATCTGGGTTTTCCCTTACAAAGTTCGGCTCCGCTCCCCGTGCTGGCTTTGCATCTGCTATGACCCATCCACTTAGTCACGGAGCGTGGCATTCCATGGGACCTGATCCCAAACCTGTATCCTGCTGGGACAGAAAATCCAGCACCTCAGTCACTTGCTAATAACGGCCCACACTACTGACCTCCAACCACAGGGGGGCACAAGTCAGTTTTTCAAAAACCTTCCCGATTGAGCTTTAAGCTAAACATCAGGCTCTAGATGCTTGCTGGACATGTCAGCACATTGTGGCGATCAGAGCCTGCCTGAACTGGCCCTTGCAGCTCCTGGTCACTGGTTTGTGGCTGTCCTGTACTAGCTGTGAGCACATTAGCAGTGACTTGTGCTCTAGCAGAAATGGGGGGGGTGGGCTGGTGGTGCAAGGCATAGTCTAAACAGGATTGAGGCACCCATCTCAAGTAAGCAACACTTGAACAAGGACACTGACGTGCGCCATCCAGCCCTAAGGGAAACAGTCTCTCTCTCTGTCTGTCTCTCACACACACACACACACACACACCACGGCAGGAGACCACTGCTCGTGAATAGGCCCTCTGTCATCGAAGACAACGTGATCGACATGCCACACCAGAACAGAACAGCTACAAACTACCAGGGAGATAGTCACTGATGCGTTATATGTGGTTTGAGGTGGGAAAATGTTTGTCCTTGGAGCTTGGAGAGAAATCAGCCCTCCTGCATGGGGTGGTGGTGGTGGGGGGGGTCCTCCTGAGCCTCTTCTTTTCCACCCCCCGCCACCCCCTCAGCACTCTGATAAGCCCACTTTGCGTGCAGATGCATGCTGACAAACGTGCCCATGAACCGAAACTACTACAGGAGCCTCAAATGTTTGCTCATAAACAAATGATTTTCACAAGGACCCACCAAGTCTCTTTTTCCTGTTGTGATTACTGAGGTTATTACATTAAACTGAGCTAAACAAATAGCCATCACTACATTCCTTCTGAAGCAGTCCCCTCCTGACTGGCAGAAAAATGCTCCTTGGTCAGCAGCCAATGGCACAGCTTGCCCGTCTGCATCACTGACAGCCTGTTTGCGGCACTCTGCTTTCTCTAGATTCTTCAAGCTACAGAGCATCATCCCTCGTGCCCAGTGTCTGGCAGGGCCAAGCGCTGTGGAAGAACACAACTGACCAATGAGACACACACACACACACAGACACACAGACACACACACTTGCGGGGCTGTCCAGTGCCTTGTCTCAATCCTTCACCCTAAATCAGCATGACAGTCACACAAAGTGCTCCAGGGCCACTGGATAAATGGTCTGACCTTGCACTGTGACCCCAAGCTTTGCGGTCAACTGTGTGTGTGTGTGTGTGTGTGTGTGTGTGCATAGATCACTTTTGAGTACCAAAATGTCCCCAAAGTGTGGTAAAACCTTAAATTTCCCTAATTTTGGGGACATCTTTTCAGGTCCCCATTTGGAAGACCTCAAATTTTATAAAAATCTATGAATGGAATAAAAAAAATTAAAATCAGGTCAATAATAAAAATGCCAAAAGCCTTGTATTTGGTTTGGTTACTTATGGTTAAAGTTAAGGTTAAGGCTGGGTTGGAGTTAAGGGTGTTCTGATTGGGATCAGGGTTTTTCCCCATAGAAATGAATGGAAGGTCCCCATTTAGATAGACAGACAGACACGCCGAGGCTGTCTGTCTGTCTGAGGACACAGTGTCTTTCAAAGGAGAGCATGATGGGATAGGCAAAAAGCTGCATTTCAATGCACCTGTACTTGTGCAAATGCCAAAAAGGGATACTTTTTTGTAACTTCATATCACATTTCAAATACAGATGAAAACAAAGCACAAAAAAAAAAAAAGAAAAACACAGCGACATGTTATCGTCCCGGGGTGACGTCCCCACACGCACACACAGAATGAGACAGGAAGTCGCCACCCTAACGCCAAACCTGTCCCACGAGTTGTCCTGGAAACACGACTCGCTCTGAATTACAGGTGCGGGCAGGACGGGCGGCCGCTGCCACTCATTCCCAGCGCCGCTCGCCCTCCTAAACCGCCACGTTGTGCTCGCCACCGGGGAGCCGCTCAGCCGGAGCAAAGCCCCATAACAGGGAGGGCTGCACCGTTAAGACAGCACAGTCTGGGAGCAGGTACAGGGGGCACAGGGGGTTGCAAACTGTGCAGTGAGTAGAAAGCATGAGAGGGGGTTAGAATGGGCAGACGGGGCAGGGAACACACACATACATCTGTGTCCAATTTGTTTCCGGGGAAAATTAGCTGTGGGCAAAAACGAGAAGCTCTGGAAGTTTCCGGAGTTAGCATCTGGCTATGAACAAGAGCGAGAGACAGAAAATAAATACATAAATAAATAAAAACCTATAAATGCAGTACCACTGGGCTGCTGGGGGCTACCAGTCAGGCCAGGACAAACATCGGTACCAAATGCTCTTGTTCACTGCAGTTCAGAACCAAAACACCCGTGAGTTTGGAACCAAGTTCTGCTCCAACACATTTCCACATCCCCAGCCAAACTCTTCCCCTTCTTGTCTTCCACATTCTGCCCCTCCACCAGTCCTCCACCTCTCCCTGCTTCCCGCTCAGAGCCAGACATGCCGATCCCACACAATGGGCCAACACAGACAAGCCGGCACTCGCTATTTGTGGACTGTGTACAAATATACAATGTGAAGCTCACACAGACGGACCTTGATGGCCATGTTGGTTCTGCAAACAGCAGCTCTAACCTTAGTCCTGTATGGTGAAAGTCTGAACTGCCAGCCTTTGTACTGACAAACCTTTCACCTCAGTGGAAACTGACCCAGGATCAGGTTGCGCTGGAAAAGGCGTGGCCAACATCTTATGGTCTGTGTGGATTCCGATACCCCAATGCAGTGAAGGGGACATCGTGCTGCAAAAATGGTGTCCCCCTTCAGATGAGATGTAAAACCGAGGTCCTGACCGTCTGAGGTCATACAAAGTCCCTGGGCACCTTTTGGAAGAGTAGGGGTGGACCCCGGTATCCTGGCTAAAACTGGCCACTGTTGCCCTATCAGATCTGGCCTCCTAATCACCCGCTATATCTAACTGGTGAATACCCTCCTGCCCCTTCACCAGCTTAGCTACCGTGTGGTGAGCGTGCTGCTGCAGAATGGCTGCCGTCGCATCACCCAGGTGGGGGCTGCATAGTGGGGGGTATTTGCAGTCGCTCCCTATTGGTGCTGTAAAGTGCTTTGGGTGTCTTGAAAAGTGCTATATAAAAAGACTTCCTTCATCCATTCATTCATCCTTTCAAAAAAATGTCCATACACTGAAACAGCATTTTCAGGCAGATTGGATTGCAGTCATTTCCTCCTTGTGAGGCCAGGCCACTCCATCCTTTATTTGCAGCGTATGACATGCTAATGTGGTGCATATTGCTCACGCAGTCCATCCACACACCTGCAGGTTTCAGTGGGACAGGGATGACAGCCTCTGTCTGCTCAGCTGGTGCCCCACTCCAACCCGGAGTCCCGTTAATAGCTTAAAGGCTCAAAGGCAAAGCAGAGGACGGTCCCAAACACACAGGGAGGCGTCCCCATGCTGTAAAACACCACCGCATGGCTGAGGACGGTCCCAAACACACAGGGAGGCGTCCCCGTGCTGTAAAACACCACCGCATGGCTGAGGACGGTCCCAAACACACAGGGAGGCGTCCCAAACACCACCGCATGGCTGAGGACGGTCCCAAACACACAGGGAGGCGTCCCCGTGCTGTACAACACCACCGCATGGCTGAGGACGGTCCCAAACACACAGGGAGGCGTCCCCGTGCTGTAAAACACCACCGTATTCCTGGAGCGCTGATGGACCTCAGCGGGGCGATTAAGCACATTGGGTCAGTGTACATGGCCGACCTGTTAAACCAAAAAGGTTTGCAGGGCAAAGACTGACACCCAGGGAGAGTTTGGGGGGGGGGGGGATGAGCCCATCGGGACACACTAATGGGCTAGAAGTGGCACCTTTCACGCGTGGGCTGCATGGCAGCGACTGCAGACGGATGGGGACAGATGCGGGTCGGGTGTAAAGAGCAGATGGAGTGACAGGCTGCTGGCACCCCCCCCCACAGTAACAACCTGCAGCTGTATAAACAACTAGAGTGCACAGTGAGAGCCTGCAGGTGACAGGGACCCTGGCAGAGCAGACAGTGACGCAGAGGCGCATGGCACGCCTGGCCCCAGCCCTCAAACACACACACACACACACACACACACACACAACCTGACCCCACACAGTCCCCACAGACCCCTCTTCTCAGATCTGCGCCAAAATGCCTACTGAGGTCTGACCAGGCCTCCCAACATCTGGCTCACAGTAATGGCCCGCGCCCCACACACACGCACATGCATACAGACACACAGAAACAGACAGAGTGCCTAATCGGACTCAGAAAGTTGCCCTTTCAGGAGTCTGAGTACAGTTACTAATGAGGAAGCAGACATGCAGAAGCACGCGCACACACACAAACACACACATCACCATGCATACAGATACGAGAGAGGAGAGAGAGAGAGAGAGAGAGAGAGAGAGAGAGAGAGAGAGCTTTCAGATACACTATGTGCCATGGATTTTACCATTAACTCCCCCATTATCAGCACTTTTGGGAATCGTCAATAAGCAATTTCAACACGGGCCGCTGAATTAGTGACCTCATTCTCAGTTAATCACTTGAACTTCTGTCCTTAGTTCAAAACGGTCACTTGAGGGCCGAAGCCCCACTACCCAAACGGGACCCCCGCCCCTCCTGGCCAGAGTGCAGCAGCAGGCTTTAGCCAGAGGGGCGCTGGAGCCCTGCTTATCCCTGACCTCTACACCACGCCTCAGCCAGATTCGTGTATCCTGCTGGGGTCACAGTCTCCTACGCATCACGCCAGAGAAGATGATGTGAGGGTTATTTTAATGTGAAGGTAAGCTGTACTGCCAGGCGGCCCACAAGCTGTGTTGGTGATTTAGGAGAAGGGTTACATACAAAGGGTGCCACTTAACCAACTGCAAGCTCCATGTGTCTGGTTGGTCCTAATCAGGTCAATAATAAGTAGATTAAAACTTTGATGACCTTTGACCTGAGGCTCTCTTCAACACCCAGGAGACACACACCACACCAAGGCCCTGGCTCATCCAAGAGATGATTTCATTAGGGATTAATCATCAGCGAGTGTCACGGCCTGGGGGGTTAACTTGCCAACATATCAGGATTTGGCCCCTTCTGTCGCTTTTAATACAGGCATTTAAAGCAGCATCCCCAGGTGGCCAACCATAAAGCCGCCCTGTCCCAGATGGCCAACCATAAAGCTTCCCTGTCCCAGATGGCCTGGCAGGGCCTCGCCTCCAGGAGCAGGGCCTTAACCAAAGATCTGTGTCATACGGAAGGGAAAAAATGGGCAGACAGTCAGTGTGTCAGCCCAGGCCCCTCGCACGTCTATGTCCCGACTACAGGTGTAATACCACCCCCCTTCTACACTCTCTGTGCCCACCCCCCCACCACAAAAACAGTACAGACCAACTGAGAACCCCTCCCCCCCACCACCCCATGCACATCCTCAAAACTATTCCAACATCACACAGAGCGCTCATCTCACGAGAGACAGGTTCTCATACACACACACACACACACACACACACACACACACACACACACACACACGCACCCCCCAGCAGGTCTGAGGTCCCTCCAGCAGCCCAGAGGCCCAGCTGCAAAGTCCAAAGGCACAGGGAGATCTCGGCCGTCTGGGCCGGGACAGGACTGTGTCAATAAGCACTCAATAACCCCCGGCTGATTAGCACAGATAAACAAGTCAGCGAGGAACGTCGCCACAGCCACCTCTCCACCAGCCACAGCCACCATCCGGATGCATTACCGCACCCTCTCTCTGCGGCCCCCCCGCCCTGCGTTTGGGGGCACGTCTGGGTGTGTGCATGTGACAGCTGGACTGACACACTGTCAATTTAGTCAAAAGCTGCATTGAGATATTGCTGGTGGTTTGATTTGCCCCGACGTGTTATTCCTGGCACAAAGGCACCAATACCATCATTTAGTTGCTCTTATTTCTATGATGCAAGCTGGGGCGACTCAAGCCTGTTAGGGATTCCTGAGAGAATGCGTCTGCAAAGAGCAGCGAGACAGGCACCAGTAGGGACCGTTCCTGAAGTCTGCCCAGTTTCCATTTTCGCTGATCCATTACAGAGTCACCGTGCGCCTGGAGTCCATCCCAGACAGCAGAGAGTACAAGGCAGAGGAGGCCACCAGACCGTGCGCAGACGCACACACACACACACACACACACACACACACACGTTTGTATTCCAATCTAAGTGAGGACCGTCCATTCATTTCTATGGAAAAAACCCTAATACCAATCACGACACCCTTAACCCCTACCCACCCCTAACCAAACAAAATACAAGGCTTCTGACATTTTGAGTTTGACTGCATTCACAGATTTTTACAAAATGAAATCAGAAGTAGTGAGGGCTGAAAAATGGTGGTTTATGAGGACTTGCTGTACTTGTCAGGTAGGCTGTTACTTACAAGTACAGCAAAAACTGAACACACACACACACACACACACACACACACACACCCTCCCTCCCTCGCCCGCTCCGATATCACCTCTGGGTGCCTGACAGCGCTAGGAGACAGACGTGCCTGTAATCAAGCTGAGCCCGAGACAGAGTGCAGGGCGGGACGGTGGGGGCCACCCAGTGCTTTATTCCTGTGGTCTCTCCTTTTTAGAGAGAAGGTGGGGCCAGCAGGCCACATGGGGCACCCCTCTGTCCCAGGGCGTGCAGATGTGGCTCAGTGTGGGGGGTGACGCTGAGCCAGTCCCTTACAGCCCCGCCTCCCCACCCCCCCAGGTCTGGAGTCACAGCCCACACCCCTCCACAGTGGGCTTCAGGTGAAATCTCCCTGAAACGAGACACCGCGAGAGGGCGGCGGCCTGGATAAGATCGCAGAGCCCGTCAGACAAAGCAGCCCGCATAGCTGCACGGAGAGGAGCCATCAGCAACCCAGATGTTCAACAGCTGCAGGCGGCGGTCCCAGCCACACCTGGGTCTCAGGGAGTCCGCAGAAGTATCAGCAGAGCCATCGAGCCAGGAGATGCCAGGTGACCTGGGCCTGCACCCCATCCCACTCTCGGGACAGTGGCATCTGTGGCACACAGCACTCTGGGAAAGCTCGCCATGACCCACGGAACGGAGGTAGTGGCACCCGGGCCGGGGTACAGGAATGCGTCCTTCTTTAGAACAAGGCCCAGCATGGCAAGGCCACCCCACGGCCAGCTGATTTGAAGAAGTGGGTGAAGAACCTCCCGATAACAGCCTGCGTCACGTCCCAGGACAGAAATAACAACAAACCCAATCAGGATGGCCGGTTTCTCTTCCTTGATGGTGAAATCAAACCATTTCCTGTAGTCTTCACCCTTTATTCCCATAAAACACAAGGCCAGCTAACTGGGTCCATAAGCCGGTCTCCAATTTCCCGAGAATCGCCTATCCAGGCTGACCCTCAATTAGATTTGAGGGCGAAATGGAGTGTAATTCCGGCTTCACCCACACAGTCTATTCACACAGACATGCCTCGGATCCCCCAGACAGAAAGAATGCACATCAACCACCACCCAGTGTTTTAGAGGAGCATGCGGGGACCTGACGGCCCATTCAGCTCACGGAAATAATAAAATACGATACAGGGATTAATCTGAAAAACGAGAGCAGGGGGGTTGGGGAGTCCAACATTCATTATTCAGCACCTGACACCCCAAACAAACACTCAGAGGACCTTAAATCAGACCCCGGGGGGGGGGGGGGGGTGGGGGGGCGCGGAAAGGCTTTGAGCTGAAGAAGGAGGGGTGCTGGCGCGCCCTGGGCTCGGGGGGTGGAAGCCGGGGGGGGGGGGGGGGGGTGAGTGCCGGGGGGGGGGGGGGATCGGGTGGGCAGGGGGGGGGAGGAGAGGGACCCGAGCACAAGCTCCTAGGAGAGGGGGGCTGGGGGGATTGGTTCCACTCGAAATTCCTTAGATGTAAAAGGCAAAGATCATCCCACCGATGGCTATCCGAGTGCATCAGGCCCGGGCGTGACAGAGCAGCGGAGCACAAAAACGAGCCCTTCGGGTCAGATCAGAGGGAGGAGAAGCAGAAACATCCAAAGCAGGTTCAGGGAGTATCGGCCGATCAGGACCCACCTCGTAAACGAGCTCCCGGGGAGGAGCCTGCTGCCGCGGTTAGCGTGCCGCGCTCGGGACGCCGCGCTAGCGAGGAAAGCACTGGCACAGAACCCAGCCTGGTACAAACTCCACGGAGACAGGCATGTAGGCCCTCATTTCCAAAGAGAAAAATCCACCCGACAATTAAGACAGACCGAGGAAAGAGCCGGACGTATTTGGCGGCAATTTCTAGAAGAAAGGCCGACGGTAATTACCCGGCTGGTGCCACGCCCCGTGCTGACGTACGCCAGCGCCCTTTCGGCCTGGATAAATCGGTTCCTGGAGCCCTAAACATCTCTCCACATCCTCGCCCCCACCGGCAGACGACAAGAGGCATGTCGGCTGCGTTTAAGGCCCCGGGACGCCCGGCCTATGCAGAGACATGGCTACTTTTAAGGCCGCCATGAAAGTCGACCACAAGAGGGATGCCCAGAGAAAAAGATGGAGGACGGGGGTGAGGAAGAGATGAATGAGAGAGAGGAAGAGCAGGAGCGGACAGGGGAGCGAGATGATCACAGTTATTGCACAGAATGGGTGCGTCTATACACGCCTGTGAATGCGTCTCTAGGAGTCTGTATGAGACGGTCTACACTGGGGTGTGCATTTCTGTGTGTGTGTGTGTGTGTGTGTGTGTGTAAAATGCCATGGTAAAACCTGTCCTATCACGGGCAGGACAGCAGAGTGAGACGAGGATAAGGAAGGGAGCACAGTGACACCGCGGAA
>JAODKM010000108.1:8270221-8282217 GCA_026780845.1 Petrocephalus sullivani | reverse complement strand
AGTGGGGGGGGGAGAGGGTGGGGTGCTGGCGATTAGATGGGTGTGGGTGAGGGGCAGGAGGGGCGGGAGGGGCGGGGGGGGGGGGGGGGGGAGGGGTTGTGGGTGGGAGTGTATTAACACAGCTCAGATTGTCCAAACGGAGCAAATATTCTGCCAAGCTGAGAATTTTTTTTTCCTCCTACACGGATCGAGGATGGAATGAGCCCCCCAGCCCGGCTCAGCCCCCCAGAGACACACCGTCATCATCATTATCATTGCAGGCCTGCTGAGGGCATGACCTGGCAGTCAGGAGTGACAGAGGCGAACAAAACAAGGGAAAGAAGATGAGCAGGAAGTGAACGGCGTGGAACAGGAATGAAGCCGGAGGAGGAACAGTGACAGACAGTCACAGGCACATGTGACAAACACAGGGACACTCACAGTCACATGCACTGCAGAAGGCTTCCAGTGACATTCCACAGCCTGCATCGCAGCGCAGAGCCTGTTTTTCCAGCTCTAACACAAGAGTGTGTCCCTCTTGTAGGCACAACAGAGAACACCAGGGACAACAAAGGGGGAGGGGGGGGCGAGGAGAGTGCCCATGTGTCTAAATGTGAGTAAGCGAGGCGTCGGGCTGCAATGTGTCACCAGGGACCGTGGGAAGCCAGCGCGAGTAAGTCTGTAATCCCCCGTGTGCTCCCTAAAACCGGGCATCTGTGAGGCCCATAAACTAGCGTCTGTAATCCCCCGTGTGCTCCCTAAACCCGAGTATCTGTGAGGCCTATAAACCAGCGCACGTCACACATGGGCCGTAAACCCCGCTACTGCCCGCCTGCAAGGCTACCTGCCTGGGGCCTGACACTCGTACAGAACCTTATCGCCTCCGTGTCTGCTTCAAAGACTCACCACCATCCAACCTCTACCATACAGGGGACAGACGCCCTCAAATTCGATTTCTGTGACCAAACTATTATTTAAAAACATGCTCTTGTCAGGCAGCACATGGAGCCACCCCTTGTTTGGCTAAAGCCCCCCCCCAGGTAAGGGGTGGTGTGTGGCTCTGTGGGTTACGATTCTGCCCCAAGCCTACCTGTGCATACGGTCCAAATCAACAATGCAATGCAATGCAATGCAATTTTATTTATATAGCGCATTATCGCAACATTACATTTTCTGTGCCACATAAAGACCCCCCAGTGAGTAAGCCAGACGCGAGAGTGGCAAGGAGAAACTCCCTAGAAGGAAGAAACCTTGGGAGGAACCAGAGCCAAAGGGGGAGCCCATCCTCCTGGGGCCGGCAGAGGAGCCAATCAAACAAAACCAAACCAAACAAGACAGAACTAAGTTAATACAGAAGAAGCGTTGAAATTTCTGCCTCTATGCGGGGCAGACAGGTGCTGGCAGGGGGTGCTTCATGCTTGATGGCAAGATCAACAGTGGCACAGCAGCAGGGAAGGAAGGAGAGGCATCGCAGGAGCAAAGGGCAGGCAGGCAGGAGGGGAGTCGCCGGAAGGGGAGGTAGTGGTCTTGCAGACAGCAGAGGTGGAAATAACTCATGGGTCTCCAAGCAGCACACCCCAGAAGGGGGGGCGGAGAAGTTAGTGCATTAGCCAGAGTTGAGGAAACTAGAGGCAGTGCAAACAAAATGGTCGAGTGCAATATCCATCTAGGCTCTGGCACACATGGGGGGGGGGGGGATCCTGGGCTGGGCCAGGGCAGGCAGGGTGTCCCGCCCCCTGCCGTCTCTCTAGGACATCCCACAGCCCCGTACTTGCTCTTCGATCCCCCTCAATTCCAAAGGAATGCTGGGAATGCAGACTCTCTGCCCCCCCCCCACATTTACAGAGGGAGCGCCCAAAAGCACGCACGTGTGCAGGGCCGCACGCATGCAAGCATGCACGGCACCGCCAAGATCCACACAATCGCGATCTGCGGGCCGCCCAATTTTAGTGAGGAGAGCTGAGCACAAAGAACTTAGTCTGATTTAACGCGGCCCGAATAAAGACCACGGCAGGAGTGGCTCTGCATTCCAGCAGGCGGCGAGCCCCAGACCCTGTAGGATGACTGCCGGGTACGCTCCAAAAGAACAAGCAAGTCACACACAGGGACACAGAGCGGCAGGGAGAGCATCCATACACCAGTCGGCATTATCGTCCAGTCACAACGCGACTGCTCTCCCCGGCCCACCTGCCGTGTGTAATGTCACACTGGTGCACCGGGGCCACGCGTGTACAAGTCCGCATGCCCACTGGCTGGCTTTCGGGCTCGGCTCCGTCCCCGAAAAGCCAACGTGGACGCTGAGACTTGCTCAGTAAGTGAGCAGAGTCTGGAACTGTCCTGGAAGCCACCCAGGGCCCAAAGGGCGGGGGCTTGGATACTCCTCCCCAGTTTGTTTTCTGCTCCCAGCTGGAAAAAGTGAATTTATCTGCTGAATCATCACAATCTCCCCCCAAAGGGGGGGTGGGCTTCACAAACAGCCAGAGAAAGATTAGCAAGGATACCCTTTGACCCCTGGATAGCCAGTTCTGCAGTCTATTATTCCGTCTTGTGATCCGTGTCGGCCCAATCCCACTATATACCTCCATTCCCGCCCCCCCCATGTCAATTTTGCCACCTGAAGCACCAGCATGCATGAAGCGCGCCTTCCTGCAGAATGTGTCACCAGCTCCATGCTCCCACACACGTCAAGGAGAGCCACGACGTTCCAAGCTGAGCACAAGACATGCGATTCATTCCACTCTGGTTCTCCCTTTTAAGCTGCATGCCGCTACCATCCCTCTAGGGTGTTTGCAGCACCTCCGGAAATGCAGCTTTCGCCATTTGTTTCACTGTCGTCTCGACTGCCAAGGGAACGAAGTGCACTATGTGGACCAAAGTATTGGGACACCTGGCCAATAGAGCTACAGGGACATGTATGACATCCCATTCTAAATCCATAGGCCTCAACTAGACAAAAAGGCCTGGCTCGCCATCTCCGTGCCAGTTCATCCAAAAGGTGTTTAATGGGGTTGAGTCAGGGCTCTGTGTGGGCCAGTCAAGTTCTTCCACACCAAACGCACCCAACCATGCGTTTATGGACCTTGCTTTGCGCCCTGGGGCACAGTCATGCTGGAACAGAAAACTGCCTTCCCCAAACTGTTCCCGCAAAATCGGAAGCATAGAATTGTGCAGAATGTCATGGTATGCAAAGCTGTTATAGCTGCAAAGGGAGGAATCAATTCCATATTGATGCCTATTCACTTTGAATGGGATGTTCTTGTGGGTATATAATGGCCAGGGGCTTTTTGTCCATATAGAGTATAAACTACATAAAGTTCCTCTCCGATTGGGTCTCCCTCTGATTCTATTAGGGCTCATAACCATCCAGCTTTAGTGTCACAACCAGTACACCCCCCCACACCCAAACCAGGTGGGACTGCTGGTCTGCTCCCCAGCAAACAGCAGCCCAGGACAGGACCGGGGCGACATTTAAAAACCAGCAGCACCAGAAACTGGCCGGGCAGCAGGACAGAGACCCCTACTAATGTGAGGGGGCAAGAGAGAGGAGAGAGGCAGCCCAACAGACCCTCTGTGTTTCTGATGAACGGAGGGAGAAGGGTGACTGAGGGCCTGGTTCTATCAATGTGTCAGTGTGCTCTCTGGAGCCTACTGCCAAATCAGAAGGGGGGGGGGGCAGAAACAAGCCTCCCCCATCTACAGCAACCACCTGCCTCTGCCCCAGTATCATTCTTCAGCCGGCCCATGTCTCTTGCTCGCTGAAGCGCCCCCTACCAGCCCAGAGAAGAATAGCTCCGGGGTCTTACCGGTGTGAACAGGAGCCGAGACAGACTGGCACAGGGAGACAGTGTCGGCTTGTGATGGCTGTGACAGCGACACTTGGAGCACGCGCGCGGGCACATGACCTGCCGAAGCCTCGTACTACCACCCTAAATCAGCCATGACAGCTGGGCGGGGAGACAGGCTGTCCTATTACACAGATTAGGCCGCGTCTGGAACGGATTACTGGCTCGCTCACTCACCATTCCCAGTATAGGGACATCTACTGTACGGGGCACTGGTAGAGCTAGACAATGTCAGTTAACATATTGGCCAAAATTAGTTAAAAACCAAGATAAGTCGGCATTGGTCCGGCGTGTCAGACTTGGCTGATATTTAAACTTTATCAAAAGTCAAAGTTCGCAGCGCCAAAGGTAAAGAATTACGAAAAGGGAGTCGAATGTATTGGATGATCAGCCGTTTTCCGTAGTGGAGGACAAGGGATTGCACAAGCTCATTTGGCACTTAAGAGGTCTCAAAGTACCAGCAGAATTCATTATTTAATCTGGCCCGCAGGTCGCTCTCTCATTTTCCTCGGAATGGAAAAAAGAAAAAAAAAAAAGTAACGTCACCTCCCACCCCCCCACCGCTCAGCAAGGGCCACGGCAGGAGTGGCTCTGCATTCCAGCATGCGGCGAGTTAACGGTAGACAAAAATATGTCATTATACAAATTTCCACATAGGAGGACGACTAGACATCAGTCACGATAACAAGATGACCATTTCAGACACTACGTCTCAACCTGCTTTAAGATGGTATCCTAGCGACCTTTGACAGCATCTACATAAGCTGACTTAAGGATACAAGGTGCATACAGAGCTGTGTGTCTAACTTAGATTATACTGTAAGTGACAACTCCAGTCCGCAGCAACAGGGCAGAATCTACTGAGTTAGATCTGTTGAGAATTCAAACAGCTATACTATAAAATGGTAGGTGCACCAGATAGTGCACTGTTTGGCGTGTAAAGAGGGATTCCAAATAGTGTTTTAGAGCTGTCCCTTAACTAAGGAAACTTAAAAAAAAAATAAAAATCAGCCCATATCTGCCAAAGCTTTGTCAAATAATATGCTCTAATTATCTTAGAACTTCCAGCTGGCAGGTGACAGGTCTGAATCTCAGGAGGTACCCTTGGAAAAAGGTACTCCGATGCCTTCCAGGCACCTCAGTGTGTGATAGTCTAACCGTGTTTCCAGAACAAATAATGTAACATGTTAAGCTTATCAGCAGAGGAGAGGGTCAAAGCCCAAAAGGCTGGAGCTGGGCACACCGCCTGCCCGGGGCACACCTCGGGCACACCGCCTGCCCAGGACACACTCGGGCACACTGCATGCCAGCAGGAGGCACTGCCCCGGCCACTACATGCAAGCTGGACAAAATGCTTGTTGTTCATCATTGCAATATGGATAATACACCAGATTCCAGCAAGTGTCTTGAGGAGTTTTTTTTTTTAATATGTAATAACACATAAACATCCAGTGATCACAGCAGAGCCAAACTACACCAGACGGGGTTGAAGGGTTCCTTTACAAACAGGGGCCCTTGGAGCAGAGACTGCAGAAAAGTACAGGGTGAAATATGGAAGCAGCCCACCAGAAAACATGCAAGACAAGCCAGCAGTCAGCAAGCCCACATTCCACTTTCATCTCACCTATTTTAGGCTAGTTTTCTGCAAACCTACAACAGATAAAGACCCGTTTTGTTAAAGGAAGCGCACATTCACACGGCTGTCAGACATGCTTATCGACACCCAAAGGGCTGCTTTTTTCTGTTTTAAACCGCATACTAAACAAAGTTCGCTTTGATCAAATGTCCAAGAAAGCATTGCAACAGCAAATTTGGGGATTAAGTACTCGGCATGAAGCGTTTATCTAAATTCTTTTACGCCTCTCGGGTCGTGGAGTGGGGGAAAAGGCAAACAATAAGATACAATGTTTCACTGGTAAAGCTGGAAATGCGGGCTGAGCACGAACCGGGTCCCAAAGGCGGCCGGCATTATTAATAAGTTACCTTGAGGATGTGCCGCTGAATTCGCCGCCGTCCAGGAGCCGGACCTTGCAGAACAGCACGCCGTTAACGAAGGGCACGGCCGAGAGCTCCTCCAGGGTGAAGCTGGTCTGGAACTTAAATCTCTTCTTCTTCATTAGAAACGCCATGGATGTGAGCGACGGATATGCCCCTTTCGGTCCGGCGTCTTCTGAGAGAGACACTGCTCCAACTGTCCTAATCAATAACAAATATATATATATACACATTTATTATTATAATCATAGGGTTTGTGCTCAAGCGTGGAAATTATGTATAATGAGCATGGAGACCCCAGGTGCGTTTAATCGGGAGTTTGGCCATTTTTCTTACCGCTTACGTTTAACATGACTGGATAATATTTGACAGTGCAGGATTTTTTTTTTTTGGTGGGACAAAATAAAGAGTTAATCAATCGGTATTAATAAGGATCCGGGGCGAGCTTAAACACGCACGGCAATCAGTGCGCTCCCGTCCTGCGGGTATCTCCGGGGCGGACAGGCGCAGATATCCGCGGTACCGCTGGAAGTCTGCAGGCGGCTGCTCCGGAGTTAATAAGCACTTACCCAGCCGGCGATCCAGGCTCACCACCTCACGTCGGACACATCCTTCCCTCCTTCCGATCGCTTGTACGGAGCCCGCTTCCAAGCCCCGCGGTATGACCGGGCAGGTGAGCAGCTCCGGTACCGGTCGGCGATCGGCAGCGGACCGGGAGATTATTCCTCCGGTCTACAGTGCCGGGGCCGCCGCCAAATGCACCAACAAGCCAAAAGAGGGGGGAAAAAGTACTATTAAATTAGGAAGACAAAGGCATGTACCCCTGCTACCGTCCCAGCCCCGATTCGGGGTTTGTCCGCGGCTGACACGGTCGCAGAAATGGATCTGACTTGCCCTCCTTGTACTTTGAACTGGAGGGGGGGGGACCTCCTCCGAAACCCGTGAAAAAATGAGCCAAGCGCCGCCTCCCGATCGTGCACTCGTGTACATTTTTGTGACATGTACGCCATATACGGAAGGAAGGCTTATTTGGGCAACGTGGACTTAAAGCTAAAATATACGTTTGCGATTCTAAAGAATAAGTTCGAGATGTGCCCTTGCATACTGATAAAACGCCGTCTTGTTTGCGTGTGCATACTTAACTGGTGAAAGTGCAGTTATTGCTCGCCTAGATATGCACGTATTTTTACTAAATTCACATGACTTGGAGTAAATCAGGTAACATCAGTTATAGTTAGTAAATCTGAATTGGAGGTATGGAAAAAGCGCTCCTGTACATTAAGTGGTCCACACTGAGGAGCCACCTGTGAAAGCGCGGAGTGTCGCAGGAGCAGGGACAGACGTGTCGGTCGTTGTTACACGTCGCCATCTGCTGGTGCAAAACCGGAATTGCGGGCTATTATAAGGAGCAAGGACAGAAGTGTCGGTCGTTGTTACACGTCGCCATCTGCTGGTGCAAAACCGGAATTGCGGACTATTATAAGGAATTGTCTTTTAGTGCTACTTTTGAAATCATTAGTTGCTATTCATTACCTTTCCCTAAGAACCGTGAATTGGTTATTAATCCATCCACTCTGTTCTGTTCTGATTTTTATGGAGATTTACATCTAAAGTAATCGTACTTAAATGTCGTGCAGATATCACGAGTACTAGGCCTCATTTGACAATTGCGAGTCCTAATTTACTACTTTACAATGTTAAGATTGCGAATTACTGTTTATGCATTTACAACTTCAGCACTACATTTACGAATCACTAGTTAGTTACTTGGGGAAAGTTACATTGCCAGTGCAAAGTGAATGCGTGACTCTTGTAACAAATGTCGCAGTAGAAGTGCACTTGCAAATTTTTTGCTATAGGTCAAGTTACAGATTTACAGATATGATTTCATATTTGCAATTCTTTTTTTGCGTGCAATTACTTTGGAGGTAAATCTGCCTCCGTAGACATTCGGCCGTCGTGACAGCCTGTCTTGCCGGTGGGTGCGTCCCCCTCGGCGCTGTTTTGACCGATTTATTACTACCCAGCTTGAGGGACTGTGGGACTAAACAGGAGAGCAGTATCTGCATGTTACTCTGGTTGTTATTGACTAAGAAATCCACACTTCTTACTACACGTGTACAGTGTTTTCCTTTTACAGCAGCAACCATCACACAAAATGTTATTACAAAGTTTTAATTAGTTTTATTAATTTATTGAATGATTGAAAAAGTAGCATTACTACTGTAACAGGTATGAACTGTCTTGTTTCTGTGAAGTCGATGGAGGAACTATGCTAAACAGGTAAACAAGTAAAAAAGAGTTATGTCCCAACACACTCATTCACACTTCCATCCGATTTTAGGATGTTTCTCTGCAGAGTTAGAATTACGCAGCTGTGTTCATTTGTCTTTTAGGGACCAATAGTATAGACCTACATTTTTGTGCATCCCTGTAGAGAAACAAAGGCGCGTGCATATATTCACACACGAGGAGATGCGGCAAGATTTTGGGTCAGAGTGCAGGGGCCCAGGATCTGCAAGAATGTGAGCGACTCCCTGGCCGCCGCGCTGCCTTTGCTGAGTCGCAATCGACTGGCAAACTCCGAATGCATATGCTCCTGTCAAACATGTGGCTGTGTAAATGGTTAGGAACGATACATTGCGTTGGAATTCAGATTGCAAACAATTGGTATATGTCTGCATGTATGTATGAATGAATGAAGGAATGAAAACACTTTTTTAAAATATAAATCTGCACATTTCCGAAAGCAGGTAAATTGGTATTACCGGTTGCTATAAGCGATTCCGCTTGTCAGACAGATGGTGGCAGCCTTTCCCAACAAGTTCTAGATTTGCTGCCGTGTAACTTACAGCTGCCGGGGACGGAGTACAGTGTACTCGGCGTGCCTTTGTAACTTCGCGACGGTTTTGTATGACCACGTACACATGTTATGGTTATGCATTTAACTCCAGCATTTAAGTGTTTGTGTGTGTGTTTATGTAGGGTTGTACGTACATATTTTTCATAATTTCTTTCGCAGTACTTTTTACCCTCTTTCTGAAAAATAAAAAAGTAAAACAGTTGCGTTACTTTTACGAGTTTTCGGCTTTTTATTTTGAATCTCACGTCTCACACGTTTTGCGTACCGTACGCAAGCGCCGTGCGATCTTCTGAACAGGTCAGTAACGCAACAGCTTCCTGAATCGGCTTCCGTCCGCTTGCTGAACGGCATTACACCCGCCACGACTCAGGCCCGCCTCCTTGTGCCATACCCTCTTTTCATTGGCTAAACTGTGGCGAGCCGAATGGATAAATAGCACCGTTACTTTCCTGCTGAGAAAGTAATCGTCTAGTATTGGCGCTTTACAACTAAACTTTAAATAACCACATGGTTATTTCGCCTAAGGGAGTATTTTCTCATATCTGTTTTATTTATTGCATAGCTTTTCATAACAATTTACAATGAAGAATGACATTAAACATAACTTTTTTCACGTATTTTATATTTTATCCCACGGTTGCATTCATGCGTACAATTTGCAAATAACCCTATTTATTCCCAGTGACTTTTTGTCGCTTTTTTAAGCTAATTATATGGTGGAGTATGACTGGTCGGCGGACGTGCCAATCATTTGATTGGCTCCCCCGCCCGTGAGACGTCCCATTCAAAGACGCGGCTCGTTTCCTCCTTCGGGGACTGCACCCGGTTGCCGGCTTTTTCCTTTCCGTGCTCCCGTCTTTAAGCTGACAGCCGGGAGACGGTGCGGAGGCGCTGCGAGGGGCGATACTTACGGCGCTGTCCCTGCGATCATCACGTTGGAAAGACAAAGAGGAGCGGGGGTAGTGGGGGGCTTTCTCCGCCGGCATGGAGCCACGCCGTCCGACGCCGCATCCAGCTCATCACTCGCCGGGAGAGGCGTGAGGGCCGGCCGGAAAGCAGCCGGGCCATCCCTGGGATCTGGAACAAAAACCCCGCCACCTGGAGTAGTACCCCGGGCGTGCGTGCGGGGCACTTCGCGGCACCCTTATTAACGGCTGTCCTTCTGCGATATTAATATGTGGCTATAATCCGCCAGACGCGCGCTTATCTTGGATTAATATTTTAATTTCTTTGGCTTCAGTTTCAGCATATTTTGCATACGGAGCATTTTGCGTAGCGGGACCGCCGGGCTTTTGCCGCGCCGTCTGACCGGCAGCATGCAGCAGCAGAGACCCTTCGTCTCCCCGCTGCTGAGCGGTGTATTCTGTCAGTGCAGCTCGCCGGACGATGCCCATTGCTCTCCGGAGTCCGGGGTAGGTGCCGGCTTTGGGGCGCACAAGCCCTGGGACTGCCCGCTAAGCGAGTCGCCGTGCGCTGCGCTCGGGAGCGCGCATACGTGCGCGGCGCACGGGAGCGCGCATCCGTGCGGCGGCGCGGTCTGCGGCGGCCCGGAGCAGGAGCACCGGCTGAAGGTGCTGTTCCAAGTGCTGGACGTGAATAAGGACGGGGGCATCTGCGTGCAAGACCTGACCATCGGCCTCAGGAAGCTGGGCGTGCATCGCACTGAGAACGAGCTCATGGTAAGCATTCCGTACGTAAGGGCGGTTATCGCGCACGGTGAGGGCGGTTATCGCGCACGGTGAACCGTGACTGGAATGATGACAGGTCTGCAACCAAAAAACTGCATAGGATTTTTTGACTGTTTCTTATAGATTTTTACTCACTGAATCCGGGAAAAAAAAATATTTTTAAAGATTCCATCTCGTCAGGTTTTCTTGCAAAACTCATGTTTTTAGTTTAATTAAGCGTACAATTTCCCTTTTTAAACTGAAATCTGGTATCCTAATCTTGAGTCAAATACCATATCCAATAATGATTTCTTATATTAATATTTCTAAGAGCGAGGCTCAAGAGAATTACAAATAAAAAATGTGAGGAATTGAGGGGGGTCAGTAGGGGGTTTGGCACAGACAAAAAGACTAAACTTAGTGTTAAATATATCATGAAGGAATGTTTTGTTTCTTTTTTCAATTATAAGAAATTATGCATAGTTAATTGTAATTAAATATATATATATTTTTTTCATCGCTGTACATGATGGAGGGAAATGGAGATCATTTTTGGATTCAGCACCCTAAATAACATTACATTCACCAAAAATATCCCATGCAGCTGAAAACATTTTTTTTGCAGACCTGTGTAATTGTCCAGAAACAAGCGAGCAATAAAACACTTATTAAGCTGTGAAAGGAGAGTATTCTGTCTGGGAAAGAAGAGAAAAATGTCTCTGTCAAGCATTGAATAACCAGTTTGAGTGTTATGTGCGATAGAAAGCGCATGGTCAGTCTGGTTAGTCGGGTAGTCCTCTTTGGGCATGTTACAGAATGTCACGGATGGGGAGAATTCGGTTAGCGCATTCCTCTGCAGGTCGAGCAGGCTGATGGTAACCTTAAACTTGGTGTTTTTCCAGTTTAGAAGTTTGTAACGTTGTCTCCCGACTACAAAGTTGTGGGGGTCATCAGGGGTTCAGACCGCACACACAGCAAGCCACCTGTTATTCAGATCAGGGAGGTCATGCACATTAACATTAACGAAAAAGTTTAAACGCAGTACATAAAATGAGGCTCTTGTTTCTAATTTGAGCATCTTATTTTCTCTGAGAATGTTAATTTCTCTCCGCGGCGTGGGAGTGATGGCTCTCCTCCTCCATCCAAAGGGTGTGGACAGCACTGATTGGTAGGAATGGAGCCTGTGGGTGGAGTCTGCGATGCTCCGGTGCACTTTTAGTGCACTGTAGCAGCGAAGTTCACATGGCTGTTCAGGTACTGAGCTTTCAGGAGCTGGAATTAGGACCACGTTGCTTACTTATTTTCCAGAAAGCAGAAATACTGTGGTAAATCTGAGAGGGAACCCTTAAGCACATTTGTGTAAACCCAGACCTCTGAATCCTGCCTTTTTGTCTGATGTTCATGTTTTTTTTTCTTTCTTTTTAATCTGCTGACACAAATGATTCTGGCAGATGCTGTTTGCCAGCCCCCACTTAGCCCAAAATGTGGACTCCCAAAAACCCATTTCCCACAATTATGTTTGATGGAGGGACATATTAACTGGTTGTGTTTAGTACCTTTTCTTGCTTCTATAGTGTGTGTGTGTGTGTGTGTACTTGTAGCTGCAGACAATATTGCATAATCACAAGATTGGTGAAATCATCAGATCTT
>JAODKM010000108.1:8246184-8270121 GCA_026780845.1 Petrocephalus sullivani | reverse complement strand
GTGTGTGTGTGTGTGTGTGTACTTGTAGCTGCAGACAATATTGCATAATCACAAGATTGGTGAAATCATCAGATCTTCTGCTGGGGTCAGGAATGCAACCCCCCCATTGACCTAGCCATCCCAGGAAATGGCTTATCGCCCAGATCAGGGTGTTTGGATACTGATACAGTATTTCACATTGCAGTCAGACCCTCCAGACTGGCAGCTTTTCAAAAGCTGGCCCAGCTGTTTCCTGTAAATGGCTTTGACCACCATCTTTGCCTTCACATGCTGCATGCCTGATACTGATTCTCAGGTGTTCTGTCTACGTGACTCACTTTGGGACATAATTTTATTGCCCCCAAAACCTAAATCCGAGAATTGGAATTGGGAATTGGTTCCTGCACATGCTGAGTTTCCTGGAGTTCCCAGTATCCTCTCAACCTCAGAAATCTGAGATGCTTGTACAGGCTTGCTGTTACTGTTCCTTGTGGAGAGTGACCTCATAGGATTTTGGTTCTTACAATGCTCCATCATGCTCCACCTTGCAGGTGATAATATGGTTGTATTGACTCATGCCTTAATTTTCATTGCAATTAGGTTGAAGTTACAGTAATCCAGGTTTGGGCTGGTTTCTGAGGCTTGTGTAGTGATACCTGAAAATAACACTCTGGTGCAAACCCCAAACAGCCATCAAAAACGCAGATGGCAAGTCTAGCAGCATTTGCAGCAGTCAGCTGCTGGTAGGTGGTCTCTCTTCTGTGCTCAAGACGTGCCATGCAGACTGAGAGGATCAGAATGTGTCCAGGACTTGCTAAAAATTCACAGTGCGGCCCTGAATCATTGTGAATATGTTGACAGATTTACGAGTATGTGTTCCATGAGGGGTGTCCTTCTCCCCGCCCCCCCCCCCTCCCCCACACAGGCCAGTGTGCCGCCAGCCCTGACCAATGAGGTTTCCGTGGTCACCACAGGTCATTATTCTTCTCACCCACATTTCAGACCCTGTGTTTTTACTGAATTTATCATTATGGGACAGCTTTTTCCCCCTCATTTTATTTTTGGTCTTCAAAGCATTCTATATATAATATAATACATATAATATTTTTTTATATGAAGCATCTGAACTTGATTAGTTTATTGGAATATTGTTTCACAGTTTTAAGAAAGTAGACATTTTTGGAGAATTTAATAAGGATGGTGCATTTCACGATGGGGAAAGATGCTGAGATCTTCTTAGTGGTGTAAGGGGTTGGGAGCATTGGGCTGATCTGATGGTCGGACTTATTCAGGATTCAGGTTGTCACAATGCTACGATTCCAACCTTAACGTGCGCCAGCCAGGTTAACTTTTATGATAAGTAATACGTCATCATTGTCAAAACTGAAGCTTTGCCATCTTCTCAAAATTCCTCCTAAAGACGGGGGTGCAAGTCTTTAAGATGCATTGCCAGGTTTGTTGTGTCACTCAACTCTATCTCCACCACTTTGTATCATTATTTGCATATAGGTTTATCGACGTCCTCGGCCTTTCCCTGGTCATTTGACTCCTATGCAAAATGCAACCAAAAAAAAAACATTTGCTTTTATTTTTCCATTCTTGACTAAAACTGATTGCAAAGTCCCTTCAGCAGCAGCTTTTGCCATGATCAGTTCAGTGTTGTGAACATCAACTAGCATTCATGTGTTCATCTACTAGGCTGTGTGGCTGCCTGTCTGCAGTGGTGCTGTGTAAAGTCGCGTGTCACCTGGAGGAGGCGAAGACTGCACTGATGGTATCGATACTGTTGCAAATGAGTATCTAATCCGATTTTAGTCATTTTTAGCATCACTTAGTATCGGAGTATGTGTGTGGTACAAATACTCAACAAATGTCAGTTCACCGGTAGACATTTTTCAACCGTGCTCTGTTGTCATGGAGATGGCCTGAAAGACCAAACGACCCCAGTTCTCTGAATGGACCTGGCCGACTGCAGAACTGAGTTAATCGACCGCCAGCACTATGGCGAATAAAGAGGTCATTCGGGATATTCGGGGGAAGGTCAGCAATGCCTGCGTGCCTCGCTCTTTCCTCTATGCTGACTATGCCCCAGAGGGATCATAGCCACCTGGAGAATTTGTGTATGCAAAGCAGGCTCACAGTGAGGCGGCAGCAGTGCGGCCAAGGAGCCGGACAGAGAGCAGCCGCCAGCCCAGAGTGCCTGGACCAGCCTATGGCAGCGAGCTGTCACCAGTCAGATCAGGCCGTTACAGAGCAGACTGGGCGGTCACCAGTCAGATCGGGCCGTTACAGAGCAGACTGGGCCGTCACCAGTCAGATCGGGCCGTTACAGAGCAGACTGGGCCGTTCTTGGCAGCCAGAAGTCTCATAGTTCCTATTACTGGGCTCATATTCTCCGTTAATGTATTTTTTTTATGCTTGTTTAGCAGTAGAGGCTTAATTGAGGCTCATTCGTTTATCTGCAATGTTGGTCATGCTGTTCAGTCGCCAGATCTGCAATGTCACCCACTGTCACACTGCAGATTCCCGCTGTAAAAGACGTCGGTCACGAGTGACCTAGCACTCATGTTGCTCAGGAATGATAACGGTCAGCATAGACGGCTGTGAATAATGAAATGCTCTCCCCATTCTGACTGGGGAAAAGGCTCCCCGATTCTCTTTAGGGAGGCAAATGAGTGGCATCTCTCCTCCATTCTTCCTTCCTTCCTTCCTTCGCTGCCCTTAGTTGATAGATTCTATTTGCTTGAAGATTCAGGCTGAAATGTTACCTTGGCGCAAGATTTACTTTGTCTTGCCCTCAGGCCTGAAAAGCGACTGAAAGTTTTTAGATGGGCTGACCCTGACAGGGTCAACGTAGCATGGTCGAGAAAGCTCCACCCCTCCCCCACTACTTTGGTTTTGTCTTGGGGGAGAGTGAACATTTGTTTGTATCTGTAAATGTTAAATATCAGACCTGGATCGGCTTGGCCAATTAGTCTTTTCAGAAGGCCTCGTTACTGAATAGCATGAATGATTGAATAAAGGGGAAGGGATTTAAGGGCGGGGGTCCCATGCTGCGCCTCTTGGGAGGGACTTATCCACTTACTGCCCATGTGTGTAGAGACGAGTGTGGCATCCAGATAAATGTGGAGTTGGGGGGGGGGGGTCACATCAAATCGGCCTCCTACTACAGCGCTGTGCGTATCTGGGCCTGCTCCCTGGCAGCATCGATGCAGTGATGGGGTTGCTATGGTAACTCAGGCGAGCTAGGAGAGGAGGAGGGGGGTGGCCAGGGAAACCACCTCAGCAGAATTTCCGCAGAAGATGTGGCGAGAGAGAAGGACCCAGTTCCCTCCCTCTATGTTAAATGGCAAATCAATCAGCTGCCGGCCGGTTCTTATTCCCTTTTCCAGTTGGCTGCTAAGGTTGGACCTAACAGTGTGGGATGCTCTTATTGGCCAGCACGCAGCTGCAGTGAGGATGCAGATTTCTAGGGGGCCTCTTTTTTTTTTTTTTTTTTACTGCATTACTCATCAGTGATGCGGAACCGGCGTAGAGCGCTTACTCGTGGCATGCGTTGCGACTGCTGCCGATAGCTACCGCACGCCACTCGCAGGGACGTCCCGGCCCAGTCCGGCTTCTCTTCAAACCTAGACGGTGTCCTTTTTTTTGCCAGACCATGGTTATTGGCAAGCGTGGTGCCACTGTGTGATCCCATGCCAATCTTCTGTCTGCTCTAGCGGAGAGATTCCCAACTGAGGTAAAGCAGTTTTATTGAATTTTTTTTCGCACGTGGATGCAGTGAAGATGCAGGGCTCCTGAGGGTGACGCCGTGAGGGGACAAGGCCGTGCTTCTGGAGGGTATTTGGGGTGAGCTACTTGGCTTTGAGGACTTTTCCAAATGGAATACTCAGCCTGTCCTGACCTGACCTCTCCACAATGTTTCCGCTTTGATTGTATATATGTGTGTACTTATAGCTGTGCATTTGCCTCTGACATGAAAATGTAAGTGTGTGTGATCTGTCTGTAAGTGTGTACGTCCGTGGCTGTGGGGAAAGTCAGGCAGGCCAAGTCGTGTGTCCCTGTCATACCTGACGCTCTGGAGCAGTGCATTGTGGGAAGGGATGCTGTCGGAGATCTGCTGGTCAGCCTTGCGTTGGCTCTCAGGAGCTAGAGGGGCCTCACGTGAACCCGAGGGCGAGCTGGTCACCATGAGCTTCAGGACAGGAGAGGAAGAGGACAAGGAGGTAGTGCTGGGGTCCAAGGCCCGGTCAGACCCTCCGGCGAGGAGCGTGGAGAGCCTGGAGGCAGGGGAACGGACCACAGTGCTCATCATGGTTGCACCACCCCCGGACCTCCAGCAGGTACCGCAGCATGTAGAGTACGCCTGCTGCCTCCCTAATCACATAAGCGGAGGGAGGGGGCAAGCAGGGCAGCCATAAGGGGCATCACACGTACTTTCGGAGTTCAGGCTAGGCCCCATTGTTAACGGGGGCGTTTAGATGGTTCAGGGACATGACAAAGAGCATGATGTCCTCTCAGCTGGTACTAGAACTGCAGAAGTGGCCTCTCAGCAGGGATTATGGCTTTTTGGATTAGGATGTCTTGGCGAGAATCAGTCCCCTTCAATTGCCTTTATCCTGCAAATAGTCTGGACTGTGATGCATTTTCCATCCACAGGGGGCGCCCTACCTCCCCTATTTGTATTCCCAAAGGCTACTGTTCTAAACATTTGGGCAGAATGTCCCAGAAGACAGAGCTGACAGTGTGATGCTGTAATATCAATGAGATCTAGCTGAGAGTAGCTGTGCCCACCATCAGCAAGGAGAGGTGATAGGTTCTAGTAGAATTTTCCTGGTTTAAGTAAAGTGGCTTAATTCTCCGTCCAAGAGACTGATGTCCACTTCCACCCCTCATCTGCGTACTCATAATCTGATTAGTGATTTTCTTGGCAGAGCCTGTTTAAACTTACCAAGTCCTGGACTGAGCTAGACCTGAGCTGATCAGCTGGACGATAGCTTACCGATCACTCAGTTCACAGAGCGGAGTTTAACTGGCCTGGCTGCTGGGCTTTTCTCCACGTTTTCCTGTGCAATCAGCACCCTTTGACTACTGATCTCTGCGTCTTGTTGACGAGGCCTTTCGATAAGCTTGAGCCAAACTGCCTTATCCAGCAGAACAGCTGCATGTCTTTAGTCTCTCTAGCCAAACCTGTCAATTGGACTGCGGTCTACCCCAATAACCCTGCTTTGTGCCCTTGTTTTCTGTCATTTTTCTGCATGTTGTGAACGTTGCATTATCCACATGAATGCTGCTGCCTGATTTCCCATCATCCAGCCCTCACATGACGTTATCACGTGTACTGTTATTTAAATAATTTCATTCTGAAAACACACTTTTACTTTGGCACTTAGTTGACTCTTTACCCTAAAGTCCAGCAGATCTCTTCTCTAGAAGCTACACAGTTTGGTGATGGGCAGTGTCTTTGGGGAAAAATACTTTAATATTGTTGTACAGGAAGTCCCTGGGTTGAGAGTGTCTGAATTACATACAACATTATGAATGGACTGCTAAAGCCTGTTATATCTAAAAATATATGAATGCAATACAATGGTCCATAATAGCGAAAGCACTCAGTACTTTGTGATGCTCGTCAAAGCATTAAGTGGCTTCTGCAGTTTGTCAACTCGAGGTATAATACAGTGCAGTTTGCAGTTGCCCCCCCCCCCCCCCGTACTGTATTATGCACTTATGTAGACATGTCCAAAATAATACCATACCTCTGCAGTGGCATACCACACAGCCATACCTCCATGCAGTGGCATACCTTTGCAGTGGCGTACCACACAGCCATACCTCCATGCAGTGGCGTACCACACAGCTGTACCTCCAAGCAGGGGCGTACCTCCTGCTGGGTGTCCCGTACCTCAGTGCAGGCAGCCATCTGATCTATGGAGCTCATGACTCCTTCACCCTACCAAACAGGCCCTGCCCTCCACCTTTCCTCTTCTCTGTGTACCCTCTGTATTGTGCTGTGCTGTGCTGTGCTGTTCTGGTCTGGCTTCCTGACCTTTGACCATACCTTGACCATTAAGTAAAAATGCACACCTGCTTCATAATATGACTGATGGCATGGACTGTTACAATCTACTGCCCGAGGCATAGATTTATACACTGTTATGTTATATGGGTAATATCTGCAGGAGGGGGTTGGCCCAGCCTGCCAGATTCCGTCTGCTTCCTTGTTCCTTTTTATCCTGAATTATCTTTGGTAATAACACACTACTCTTCTATTAATCCTGGACGTCATGTAGTTACAAATTTGGCAGAATATCAATAGAAGAGCATTCAGGATAAGCCACCCCTGTGCTTTTATGGTTTAGGGTAACCTTCCCAGTAGCCCAGATTAAATCCTAATTACTCAATTTGCATAACCCATCTGACCTCCTTTCCGTCTGAAAAAAGCACCTAATCCTGTTCTCTGAATAGGGCTTGTGGAATCTCTGTGTGCAGTAGAGATGTGACATTATTTGTATATCATCTTTGGACCTAGGTTTGTGGTGCTGATGGTTATGGGTTCGAACCCCACTGACAGCACAGTAGATTACTTTTGAATACTCTTCTTATAGAACGTTGCGTGTTTTAAGTCTTGGTGTTCACTGAGGACATTAAGTCTTTAAGAGTGAAAACGCAGATTAAGTTTGAGAAGATTACCAGCGCTATCTGGGCTTTTCTTTGATCTTGCTCTCATGTCAGATACGGATTTCGGTACTTTCGTTTAAAAAAAAAAAAGGGAAACCAGTGCATGATTTAGTCTTATCAAACTACTTAATTTTAATTATTAAAATATAATAATAGTTTCACGTCATTACTAAATTTTAAGAAGGCAATAATTTCGCAATAGACGAAGGCCGAAGCTGCAAAGTTTCTTCTTCCTAAACCTTGATGGCATCTTTATCTTACCGGCTTATTTAGCCTGGGATAAGGCATTTCTAAGCAGCTCTCGTCGGGGCCGAAGGCGCGGCGGCGCCGGGGCGGGGCTTGCTCTCGCTCCTCCCACAATGGCCACGCCCCCTATAATTATATTTTCCCTCTTTTGTCTGTAATATCTGTTGATAATAATGCTTCGCCTACTTCACGAACTTCATTTCCAAACAAAGTATCTAACGATTTCAAAGGGCCTGGCAGCTGTCCGGCTGTCGGTCGCAGACGAAGCGGCTCAGCCGGGGCCCGGTTCCGGATTGGGGCTCGGCCTGGAACGGCGGACGGCGCAGGGGAAGAAACTGCTAGCTCTGAGTGTTTTTCGTCTCGGCCTGTATGGGCGCGCCACACGTCGCCTGCTTTTCTAGGAGTTAGAATCTCTTTATTTTATTATCCTAAATAGCGGCGCCACGCGCGGCCCGACCGCGCGTCTCTGAATGGAGGGCGGGGCCTTCGTAGTAAAGCTACGGCAGGAACCCGACCGTCTGATTGGTCGCTGCGCGTTGCGCAACAAGCCGGCGCCTTCGCACCGACCAATGACATCGCGGTCCGGTTAATGAGGACGGCGCGGTTAAAGTTCTTTGCCAAGTTTGACCGGCTTATGGGGTATGAGCGATGCCGCCGTGGGGAAGCGGTCCGCTCCTCTTACGTGCCGCCCGGTTTTATTTGTCTAAGAGATGCTGTGCCTGTCTCTGTACGTGGCCGTCCCCAGTTCGAGCCGGGGGGAGTTTGAGTATTTCGAGTCGGACGGACTGGCACCCGAGCGCAAATGCCTGTACAAGCTGAGCTTATTGCTGCCTTCGCAGGATCTCTCTGCGTACCGGAGCTGGCGGAAGGTACTTCCCTCTGCGGGTTCTCGCTGTACCCTAGTCCGACTCGGGTGCACGCTATAATGCCCGTGTAACTGCGGGTTTCTATTGCATCCCATGAAATGAGGTCCCAGTTATCCAGATGCCGACATGCCATCCTTAGCCCTTTCTGAAGCTTTTTATGCGAGTTGTGCTACGATACAAGACGATGACATTTTAAACTTGGCTGAATACTGACCTGAGTCATTGGCTCGTTTAGCTGTTTTTTTTCCTTGTGGGGATTTATTGGCTTATTCTGTCTGTTTAATGTATTTAAATAGATTATCCGTGGTTACATGGAGCGCAGCTCTTAATGGAGGCTGGGAATAACACAGATTAAGGCTTCTGGCAGCACTCCGGTGATTACGGTGGAAAGGGGCATTTCCCAGGTATAAATGAGGGTCGGTATTCAATGGAAATTAGAGGTGGTTTGAAAGTCTGATTCTTTTAAAATGGTCAGGTTTAAAATCCGTTGTGCAAACTGGTGGACATATCAGGCTAGACTTTGACATTTACAAATAGTCTTATCAGTCTTTAGGTTTGCAGTGTTCACAGGTGAGGATCTTGGAGACACTGGCAGTGTTTTTCTGAGGGTTTACACTCTCTTCCCTTTGTGCATTTTAGTTCCCTTTTGGTGCAGGAATCTGTTGCCTTGTTGTTTGTCTAGCTTCAGCTAGTGAGAGTCCTGTTTGTGTGGGATACACAGCCACCAGCAGAGCCTGGCCAGATGCAAGGTGAAACCCATAAATGACTTAATCACTTCTCGAATGAGCTCCACGGCTCACTTTCCCTCCATGACGTTGCCCTGACTGGCCGGAGACAGTTCTCGTTGGGTTTCAGGTGCTGAGTTATTGAGATTGTAGAGGAGCACTGGAGGATGAGGTCGGGCGACCTTCTAACCGCACGGGTTGGAATATGAGAGCACGTTGTCTGGGATTCGATCTTCGTGGTGATGCTTCCATTTAATCATACTACCCAGACGTATCTGTGGTTAGGTACTGATTTAAAATAAGCGTAGTAGCATTACATAACCCCCATGTGTCAATAGCCAAGGAGTAGAGTGCAGGCCCATGGATGAGCCTGTAATGGCATAAAAAAAAATAGCAGATTCTTGTATCCAATGCGATTTTAGATTTGGGAAAGCAGGGTCTGCCTGTCCCTGCAGCAGCTGGGCTCAAGGGCCTCACACAGGGCCCCATCAATGGAGTCACTATGCCATACCTGGGATTTGAACCAGCGACCATCCGGTCACAGGCAGAGCATTGTAGCGTGCAGAACCGCAGACTTCTCTCCCTACCCAACCAGTGATTTTTTTTTTTATTTTATTTTAAAGGCTCCCATTCATAAAATTTGTGTCCTGAAACCATCTTCTTTGTGTATCTAGGACCAAAATTGTACTGCCAGGGAGCAAGTTCACCACCAAGAAAGGTGGTACAGAGTCATACACCTGTGTGTTGTATATACAGTATAGATAAATTGGCCATTATTAATAATATTATTATTATCGTCGTCGTCGTCGTAGTTCAGGAATTGGATCTTGGACCAAAAGTTTACCATGTGAAGACCTAGCGAGAGCTTTATTGATGTACTTTGAGTAAAAACGAAATCCCTCCAAATCTATTTAAATCTGTTATCTCTGAAGGTGAAGCATTTGATCCTCACATTTGCTTTTGTTAGTGCTTCTCTGATAACACCGTCTGGTCGGCTGTAACTAACGATAAAGGGCCGGGCAAACATTTTACAGAGTATCTTGCAGGTCGGCCAGGATGACATCCCCCATTTGCATTACCCATGATCTGCCAGGCATGAAAAGTGCCGTAGCACTTCTGTGCAAAGGGCTACACACTGCTTAATGGTGCAGAAGGATGGGCGATTTCCCTGGCAGGAAGTGGCCAGCAGAACACTTAATGGAAAGCCGTGGTGTGACACACGTGGCGGGTGTTTGTATAGCATTGGGGTCGTCTAGGCATCGTTTTTCTGGTCTGTTTGTTCCGTGTCCTTTCACCAGTTCTGCTTCTATGCTTCAGATCTCATGTTTGACTAGCTATGTCGCGCATTGCTCTGCCTTCCATCTAGAAAATTGTAAAAGCCGGGGACAAAGACCTAGATGGACAGCTGGACTTTGAGGAATTCGTCCACTACCTTCGTGACCATGAGAAGAAGCTGAGGCTCGTCTTCAAGAGTCTGGACAAGAAGAATGATGGTAAGGCCATTCAGAGGGGCCGGTTGCACTTGGGCCAAATGTGTTGACACTTAGAAACTGAGTCTTAAAGCAGGGAATGCTTAAATTGTCACTGACATGCATAATGGTCTACTATGTTAGGGATACTATTCTTGTTTTTGTGACTGTACTTGAGCAGTGTGTAATTTTATGGGTACCCTGCAGGGCACATTGACTCACAGGAGATCATGCAGTCCTTGAAGGACCTTGGGGTACACATCTCGGAGCAGCAGGCAGAGAAGATCTTGAAAAGGTGGGTGCCCTGGGAAAATGTTTGTGGATTTGATTTCTGCTAACCGCTTCTTCTCACTGTGACCTTAAGGCACCAAAATGTTCCCTCCGTATGTCTGTGAATTGTGCTTTTTGTGTGTCCCTCACAGATGCAGTCCAGCCCGGTTTAATTCCAAACCCTTGTTTGGGGGGCTTTCTTTGGTGCAATAACCAGAGTCTAAGATCATACCAGCCCCCTCTGTTCTAACATGTTCCCAAGCTGAGAGAGGCAACCCTACTCAGACCTGACCTTGAGAACCATGTTTCTCCAGGGCCTCGGGCTTAATTGAGAAACTCAGTCTTTGAAGAGACTATAGGTCACCTGTTATGCTTCAGATCAAGCATTTCCCTGAGGTACTCTAGGTGACTTAAGCGAGATGGAACCTGCTCTTTCTAACTCTGTGTTTCTGTTACACATTATCACATTTGAGGGTGTACTAAGAAGCGAGTTAGCAAGCTTTCTTGGGGCTTACTTCCGCGTTTTAGATACTAGGAATCGTAGCTCACTTATTATGCCAGTTTTGCCAAGGTCATTTACGCTGGACACACTTAACCCGCTCCAGGCAGGTTTAAGTGCAGGCTTTCGTATTGAGAGGCACAAGTCCCACCAAAAAGACGTGTATATACACACCACCCAATCACCAAAAAGATGTACACTCACTGGCTACTTTATTAGGTAAACCTTGCTAGTACCGGATTGGACCCCCTTTCGCCTTCAGAACTGCCTTAATTCTACGTAGCATTGATTCAACAAGGTACTGGAAACATTCCTCAAAGATATTGGTCCATATTGACATGATAGCATCACGCAGTTGCTGCAATTTGTCGGCTGCACATCCATGATGCGAATCTCCCGTTTCACCACATCCCAAAGGTGCTCTATTGGATTGAGATCTGGTGACTGTGGAGGCCATTTTAGTACAGTGAACTTATTGTCATGTTCAAGAAACCAGTCTGAGATGATTCGAGCTTTATGACATGGTGTATTTTCCCTTTTTCGGACCATTCTCTGTAAACCCTAGAGATGGTTGTGCATGACAACCCCAGAGGATCAGCAGTTTCTGCAATACTCAGACCAGCCCATCTGGAACCAACAACCATGCCACATTCAAAGTCACTTAAATCACCTTTCTTCCCCATTCTGAAGCTCGGTTTGAACTGCAGCGGTTCATCTTGACCATGGCAACATGCCTAAATGCATTGAGTTGCCACCATGTGATTGGCTGATCAGTAATTTGCCTCAACGAGCAGTTGGACAGGTGTGCCTAATAAAGTGGCAGGTGAGTGTATATACACACCACCCAATCACCAAAAAAGACGTATATACACGCCACCCAATTAGTAAAAAAGTCATATATACACGCCACCCAATCATCAAAAAGATGTTGCCTGTATAGGAGCGCCCTTTCAACTGAATATTAGGGATGTACTATGATAATTTTAGATCCTATACCAAGTAATACAAAAAGATTTGTCAGTACTGGTAGACGGTTCCACGCGCTTCGTTTGGGGCTGCTAACAATATAATTTGGCATGTATCACCTTCCCTGGGGCGTGGTTTAATCAGAATCAGAAAAAACCTACCTGGTACAGGGCAGCCCACAATTGGCATACTTGGTTTGTAATGCTGACACCACCCTTTTTATGCAAACAATTTACTGAGTTAGCACCCATCGTTATTAACCATTGAGTTAACTCTCGACATGTGAAAGTCACTTCCTAGCGCACTGCACTGGGCTAAGGGCTCACTGTAAATGGAAACTCACCCGTTTCCTTCACTGGTCTGCTGGAGATGCCTGATTCTGTGCTAACCCCGTCCTCACACGTCACCACGGTCCGAGTTCTTGCACTATCTAGCCCGGCTCTCGTGTTTACTGCTCTGTCAAAAGCCCCCCCACAAGCAGTCGATCCATTTGTGTGTTTTAACAGTCTGTCTGTGTGCTTCCCTCTTCACCTCTTTCTCCTCCATTGTGTCTCAGAATCAGGAGGGGGCATAACTGGGCCCCTATCACGTAGTAAGTAACGGATTCCGCCCCAGTCGCTTGGCTTGCCTAAATCTTGCCCCTTTCCACCATAATGGTTAATGGTGAGCACACCATCTCTCCAACTGCATCACCCCCACACCCCCAGACTCTGCAGATCCATTATCACCATGCTTCTTCATGCCCAAGAAAGGCGCTGAAGCTGGGTGGGCGGTCGGTGGGGGGGGGGCGAAAAGACCATCACTGTTCTGGAGCTTATCTTCCATTAGGCTGTTGGCATGTACCAGCACCCCCCCCCCCAAACACCATTCATGTGTGTTGGGAATGGAAATGTATTCAAAGGGAATTCCACCAAAATGGCCAATGATTTCTTAGGTGGCATCTTGCATGTCAAAAAGGAGATGCTTCTATTTCAGTGTGAGCTAACGGTTATGGAGAATGACATGTATTTGCTGACCTCCTGGGCCTTGTGCTTCTCATCTGCTCTGTATGTAGTCTGCATTAAGGAAGGAGGCCATTGGTGATCTTCACGATGGTTTTTGCTATAGAACAAAACCTGAGCTGATGCAGTTTTCGTGGAATTCTACTTCATTTTGGTGATGTGGTGAAAAAAGAGACTCTGCCCTGATGGACGGGTCTCCCGTTTTGTCGACCAACAGCATGGACAAGAACGGAACGATGACAATCGACTGGAATGAGTGGAGGGACTACCACCTGCTTCACCCTGCCGATAACATCCCGGAGATCATCTTGTACTGGAAGCACTCCACGGTAAGGCGGGGCTCTCCTCCCCCCACCAGCCAATCAGGTGTGGGTTGTGTGGGTGGGGTGCTGTCCAGCCCTGGAGGCGGGGATTATGGTCCTTCAGGCTTTGCACCCGACTTTGCGCCAATAAACGATGTAGAGGAGGGGAAGGCGATCCTGATCCTGGGATGCCGGTACCCAGCAGGTTTTCTATCCTACCTGATGAGTTACTGCCTGCCTGTCAACTCAGATGTGGTTCGTCAGAAACCAAGTAGGATGGAAAACCTGCTGGATACTGGCAGCCCAGGATCAGGGTTGGGAGCGAAAGCTGCCCAGCTTAATCTTCTCATTGACAGATGCCCCTAGTAGAGATGCACGATTGCAATTTTCTTGGCCGATTTTCTGATTTTCTTTCCAAGAACTATAATTGACAGCATATACAAAGAAAAATAAGCTGTTTTCAATGCAAACTTTAATTTTCATCATAAAATAAACTTCACAACTTTCCCGAAACTGCACTATGTTACACAACCTCCTCTCACTTCAGCAAATCTCAAAATGATGTGCACTGTTACTGGAAAGGGGTACAAATAATTAACTACTATACACAACTTGTTATGCAAATAAAATCCTTACTTCGCTAGTAAGATTAAAATCAGGCTTTTTCATACCCTCATACTGTCCTGACATTATAGCAGGGGGCGGTTAAAGTTTCACTAAAACATTTTTACCCTGCCAGGAAAAAAACTTACAAATTGCAAGTTTTGTGTCGCCTTCACTCGGAGTGAAGGGCGCTGCTCCGAGGCTATTGCTTTTGCGGCTCTGCGTATCGCGAGACCGGTTCCGGAAACACACGAGGCCAATCGGCCGGTCTCCAGGTCGGTCCGGGCCGAGTACACTGAAAATCAACCAGTTGCGGTCCCTGGCCAATCGATCGGTACATCTGTGACCGGCAGTATCCTGTTCATCGCAAGAACTGCTCTAGAATTTTCGGATAGAATTCTTGAATTGAACTCTAGAATAGAATATATGGACGCCTCTCAGAGCTCTGTGAGCGGTAGTAGAGAGGACTAAAGGATCTGGTAAGATACAGTCAGGATGAATTTTGTGGCCCCAATGAACACACCAGATGTCAGTGTTTAGACTTTACTCTCAGCCGGGTTCCTATGTACCCTTAACCTAGCCTGCCTCCGCAGCTACGCAGAGCCCGTGTTTTTCAGCCTGTGACACATTCCTCTCTCGCGGACTCTGCTGTTAAAACATCATGTCGTTTCCTTCAGTTCTTTGTTTCACACCAAAGCTTCTTCACACAAATTTCTTAACACATTTTAGTCCACAATGAAATGTAATGGTGGGAAAAATGTTGATTTTATTTTTTTAATGATTAATTGCACTGCTTTGGATGATTCAGTATTAATTTACAGAAACGAGTTGGATCTTGTTAATTTTTTCAAAGTCACAGGGAAAAGGCAAAAATGTTCTCAGAATTTTACTATATTTATTAAACACAACATGATTGGAAAATGTACCTAAACTAAACGATGGCCAAATAGAACATCTCTACAAAAAGTTGGTGGTGTTGCTGTGAATCGTGCCAAAGACACAAAGCACTGCCAATTTAAGTTTTGTTTTTGCTCAGTATCATCTCTGTGGAATCCCAGATATTTCTATATGGTGGAAGATGTGTCCTTTCTCCTCTTCACTCATTTGTGAGCCCAGCAGCAAGGATGGAAATGGTTATGAGGCTTGGTTAGTGCATGCAGAGGATGTGCACATTTTTTTTTTTTTTTTTTTGCATTTACTAAATCTTGAAAAGGAACAATCATTAACAGGGTTGTTTCCTATTGCAGCAAAAGTTTTTTGGGGTGGTGTATCGCTTTCCTTGATGTGACAACTGCATGTGCACAATAATAAGTGGTGGGTCTGGAAAATTTTACATGGGGCGGCAGGAGATTTTACGCCGGCAACTAAACGAAAGCACCCCTAGTCTTTCCAAACTTCTTTACGGGCGAATTTGAATTATTTAAATGCTGGTGTGCCCTTCACATCCAGTAGTGTAGCTCTCTTTTCTAGTCACTGGCAGTGAATGGACAGTGCAATTATTAATATATACATACAATAACACAGTTATATGGTGTGCATTGCTCCACATAGTTTAATGGTCAAAGTGCCCGTCACTGTACATGTTATCTTTTAGGTTTAAACTTATTACTCCATTAGTTCTCTGTTTTGTACTTTTAAATTGCGAGTACAGTTATTGGTAACTCAAACGTTTTTGCTTTGGTGGAGGCCTTCTGCATTGCCTAGTGTGAAGTGCATTCATAGTAACTGGCATGTCGTGCGGGCCTGTTACATAATGAAACATCACTCATCACTGCAGAAGGATAACTTTTTTTAAAATTAGGAACTAGCCTTTAAACTAAAATTTTTAACTGAAGAGGTAACTCAACTCTGGAGTGGTGATGAAGCTTCCCTTTGGCACTGCAAGGGGTTACAGACACTATTGCATTTTAGAATGTTCAAATGTTCGAACACCATGAATATGCTGAGTTTACACTGCAGAATTCAAAGGAATTTAAAGGCTTATTTTAGCACACAATTATGGTAGGGGGTCTTTTTTAATTTGGGGTTCATTGATTAATTTTGATTCATTGATTTATCTTTTTTTTTTTTTTTTGTCCTGATCTTGTTTCTGTTTCATTCCAGATATTTGATGTTGGTGAGAGCCTGATGGTACCAGACGAGTTTACGGCAGAAGAGAGGAAGACTGGGATGTGGTGGCGCCACCTGGTGGCAGGAGGTGGCGCAGGTGCTGTGTCCCGTACATGCACTGCCCCGCTGGACAGGCTCAAAGTCCTCATGCAGGTACGGAGCGCTTTTTCCTGTGAAGTAGGCTTGGGCTACACAGTAAGCAGGATAATGAGAGATGTGATTTGGCTCTTAATTCCCCTGGTGTGTCAGGTCCACGCCTCCAGGAGTAACAGCATGGGCATCAGCGGAGGCTTCATCCAGATGATCCGAGAGGGCGGGCTGCGCTCGCTGTGGAGAGGGAATGGCATCAATGTCATCAAGATCGCCCCCGAGTCTGCCATCAAGTTCATGGCTTATGAGCAGGTAGTCCCCACCCCTGTTTTCATGTAACTTCTGAATCCATGTTACTTCCCCCAAAAGCTCTGATTGGCTCTTGCCCCCGACTCAGATCAAACGCCTGATTGGAATCAAGCAAGAGTCGCTGGGGATCATGGAGCGGCTGGTCGCGGGTTCCCTGGCGGGGGCCATTGCTCAGAGCAGCATTTACCCAATGGAGGTGAGTAATGCGTGGCTCACACACGTCTGCCATGACTTGGCTCTTCTCCACTTTGTGACCACTCTGGTGTAACCATGGACGCCTGTTTCCTTGCCAGGTCCTGAAGACCCGCCTGGCTCTGCGGAGGACGGGCCAGTACTCTGGCATTGTGCACTGTGCCAAGCATATCTTTCAGAAGGAGGGGTTGGCAGCGTTTTACAAGGGCTACGTTCCCAACATGCTGGGCATCATTCCCTACGCGGGCATCGACCTGGCTGTGTATGAGGTGAGCAGCGAGCCGTGCTGGACCTCGGTACGATTTCCCCCCCCCCTTCAGTCCATCTGCTCCATTTAATCATCATTTTATCTTCATTAAGTTACTCCGGTATACAGCCTTTTAACCATGAATCCAGTTAATTTGCCGATTCGCGCCGGGTGCCTCTTCACTGATTCGCTGTGCTCATTGACACTTACCGGATTACATCGGGTCCCCTCTGTCTTTATGGACCCCCCGCTCAGACCCTGAAGACCTCATGGCTGCAGCGGTATGCCACAGACAGCGCCGATCCTGGGGTGTTTGTCCTGTTGGCCTGCGGGACCACCTCCAGTACATGTGGCCAGCTGGCCAGCTACCCCCTGGCACTGGTCCGGACCCGCATGCAGGCACAAGGTAGGCAGAGTCCCTACAGTACTCTTGGTAATATCGCTGAGTAGCCCAGTTGTTGCAACCCCTGCTATCTTCTCTCCACCCCAGCCTCCTTGGAGGGTGGACCTCAGATGACCATGACTGGACTTTTCAGGCATATTGTGCGGACAGAAGGACTGATGGGGCTTTACCGGGGCATCGCCCCAAACTTCATGAAGGTCATCCCAGCGGTCAGCATCAGCTACGTGGTGTATGAGAACCTGAAGATGTCCCTTGGTGCGCAGTCTTAGCAAGTCATTGCCAGCAGGTGCACAGTGGGGCTCATTCAGCAGATTAAAGGACATATGGGACAAGCCTGGATCACTTAGCTGCTCCCCCTCCCCTGAGAATTTGCACAGCCATCTCCTCGGTGGGAATCCAGAGGTCGATGGCGGGTTCAGAGACTGTAGGGAGTGGGAGAAGAGAACTGACACCGTGCCAGAGGATGAGGACAAATCACACCTCTTTCTAGTTTATTTATTTCTAGTGGGTTTTTCGCCGTTTATAACTTTTTATTTAATAAATGTATTTTAATCCTCTGGAAATGAGCCACATTTAATTCCTAGTCATTGCAGGGCCCTGATTATTATATATTTAATAATAAAAATGCATGTAATGTAAAGTCTGCCAAAAGGTTAGAGCGATAACTAGGAGGGAGGGTCCTTGTTTTTCCAGTCTGTGCTGCTAAGTGGCCGCTTAACCAAGCTTTTTCAGCAACTTCAAAGTATGCAGTGCCAGTGCCTCCCAGCGGGTGGCGATGTTGATCAACCATGCTGGTTGTATGGAAGGTAATACAATACACAAAGTGCAAAGGATCAATTTGCTCGTACTGTTAATCTTAAATTAACTAGAGATTCCCCTAATATATAGACACTTCCTCTTGTACTAGCATTAATGCTTTATTCCCCTCACTCAAAAGATTCCATTTTGAATTTGTGTTTGCTAGATTTCCATTTTAATTTTCTTTAATCTGTTGAAGGCACATATTAACCCTATTCCTGTTGCAAGGAGCCAAACTTGTATGACCATAAAGTGGCCAGATAGAATACAAGTGAGGAAATTGCCTTATCGGTCTGAATTGTCAAGAGCAGTTGTTGATATAACAATTGTCAAGAATTTATTTTTGTACCTTTTAAAGGACATTTTAAACGGGCATGTTTTGTAGATGCTGCATGGGGAGCAGGTGTGACATTAACAAGTTTCGTCCCATTTCATGATTTAGTTTGTCATTGCAGAGCTCAGAATTTCTTGAGCCATTCGTGTAAATTTGACTACCAAAAACGTGGTATTAGAGACGTATCCAAACCAGCCATGGGAGAGGGGTCTGGAATGGTACACCCGAAAACGTATCCCCTTATCTGTATTTGTACCCTCTGCACTGCGAAAGCAAAGCCGCGGTTTACCTCGCTTCATGGCGCGTAGATCTCACTAGTGTAGCAGAGTTACACTTAAGCACTTTAACTCTTTTAACCATGTTTTGTTTTCTTTGTCAACTCAGCAGATGCAGTCAGTTTTTCTTTAAACTGATAGTAAAATATGTTCCAGCATTTTTGGTTTGCTGTGGACGTGTTCCTCTTTTATGAAAGTTTGTGGAAATGCTGTTATTTGTTATTTGCTAATTTGAGATGAATAATTCTTATTTTCATGCACCCGAGGGAATACCTTGTTTAAATTTCTTGTCAGACAATGTCTAGTATATTTTGGGGGGGGTGGAAAAAACCCTTTTATCTTCTGTCTGCTGTTAGAATTTAGTGTCGGCCATCACTGTTGCCTTATTGCATGATTGTTGGACTTCAAAGGGGCAGGGGCTACCCCAAACACTAGGGGGAGCTGTGGGGTGGCGTAACTGGTTGTCTTTTCATTTAATGCTGAGCTCTCAGGGAGGACTTTGACAGAATGAAAGGGAATCTGTTTACTGAAATGACTGAATTGCACTTCTCTTAGCTGGTCTTAAATTCCTTTTCAGCACGGTAGTTCCCATTGATTTCTGTTTTCTCTGTAACGTTATGCTCGTCTTTAGTTTCTGATTGAATGGCTTCCCTCCCTTTCAAAATGTTATTTATGCTTGGTAATGATTATATAAAAATATGCACAGATTTAAAGTGGATTATAGAATAAATTTAGCATGAGCGGAATGGATACTATGGCGTTTTACCTTTAGTATGAGAAACTTATTATTAAAACGTGCTCTCCTCAGCCTAGGACTGTATTCTCGGGTAGTCAGTCCATCCCACACAAACTTATTCTTTTGGTGAAAGCACCACCCACATACACACCAGATAATAATCAAATCATTTAGCTAATCTATAAGTGCTGATTTATTGTGTCTAGATAAAACAAGTTGATCTAATGCAAACCGTACAAAGACTACGGATGAGTGAACTTTCATCCTTTTGGGCATTTTTCTGAATCTTCCATTTTACTGCTTTGAAAAAAATTATTTTGGCAGAACGCGTGTGTGAACTTATCCCTGATTACTGGCTGACATGTGACTCTAATGATGTGTAGACTTTTGGTGGGGGGGGGGGGGGGATCTCTCAGATCAAACCTTTGGCTGACGAGTGGAACCGGAATGTCTGTGTAGCAAAACATATCTGTACTTAAGCATAAAACTAGATCTGTTTTGTAAACGAGAATATTGTGATGTGGTGCAATCAGCAATGCAAAATCTGCCCTGTTGTTTAGGTTTGTTTGATTGGTTAGTTTGCTTATTAAAAATCCTAATTGATATGTAGAATATGGGCGAATGAATGTAATGCAGATGTATTTATGTTATGGGAACAAGTGTAAAATAAAGTTCTACTTGGCTCAGTTCTTTTCGTGCTCGATTTTCAACCGGTATTCAATATTTTCATTATTTCCTTCGTTGTTGTGTGGCATTTCTTTTTTTGGGAATTTTCTTCAAGGATTCTTTTGAAACTGCATAAATGTAGTTTCAAATAAATCCTCTTTGTTTCCTTCTACTGCTGTTCTTTTTTTTTTCTTCCTCGTAATCCAATCCTATATTCGGAAAAATGGGTAGGACACTGCGACGATTGGCCACGCCTATACTTTGACTGGTAGCAGAAATGGAAAACCTCACCTTATTGGCTATCAGCCGCCTGGGCTGTCTGTCTGCCGTGTGCTTCAGGCATAGTCACTAGCTCTAGAACCAGACAGAATAGGCACATTTAGTAAAGGACATGCACTTTGATCTGGGGACCCTAGAGGACAATGCACACCCCTGGGATTTTCAGGTTATCTATGTGTATAATTTTTTTAAGGGTTTTTTTTAATACATGACATAAGGAACAATTTTAAACTACGGTAATTTTTTTTAGACTTTACTCTGTTAGCCCTACTTTGCCTTATGGTAACCCGTCTGCTTCTGGCTAGCTCCCTGAGGCTAATGCAGCTTGCACAGAAAACAAGTCATTTTCTCTCAGTCAAAAATATAGACTCATCAAAGCTTATGATACACTGCCATAAACAAGCCAACGAGATGCGGCAACGAAACGACAATAGGCTATAGTTAATGTACAGTACTGGCTTGTATTGTACAGTCTTTGAATTTTACACAGTTCAGTAATTGAGTAGTACTGTAATTTGAAAAGCATTTGAAACAGCTGTACTGTGTTAGTCAAAATTCAATAAAAAGTGAAGCTGTCCATTTATTTTATAGTCCTATAATAAATATACAAATGACAATTAGATGGCAATCTGAGACAGAATTAAAAAAAAAAAAAAACTGTTATGATGATTGTCCGCTTATAATGATCATTATAATCGCTTTCCACTATAATGTGCAATGAGGCAAAACACAAATAGGTTCCTAGCTGTAAAACCAGACAACCAAGTTCTGCAAAGTGTGCTTTGATCAGTGGGTGTTGGGGGACAATGCACAGCCCTTGAGTTTTTGTTTTATATATGTCTGTAACGTATTGTAGCCTTATAACACTCATTGGGGCAATACGTGATTAGCTCAGAAAATGACTTTTCTGAATAATAATTTTCACTTAGCAATCATGCTGCTTAATGGCCTGGGGTCCGTTTCCCAAAACCATAATTGCTAACTACATTAGCAACTTCCAGTACTTAGGAACCATGTAAATGAGTGGGCCCTATTATGTACACGCAGAAATGAGGTTATCCAAAACACATCTGAACACCTTAATCAGGCTATCGCCATAATTGTTTTATTCTCAATAAATTGATTATTGAGTACATGTACACACTGTCCCTCCTCTCCTCCGTATGGTCCATATGGTTTCATTGTGTTTCAAGCGGATTTGCTTCATTTATTTTGCATGAGTTTTCAAGGTTTGCTCCAAGTCTGTGAATTGCAACGTGTGTATTGCTTTTTGAATGTGTAAGTGTTTCCTGCATTTGCAGCACGTTCACCTCTTAGGGCCGTTGTAAGAAGGGTAACTCTGGCCACACTTTAAGTTCCAGGTCATTTAAGCTTTTTGTTCAGCATCAGTTTGCAGGCTAAGGGGTATCCACCCCACTCACCAATGTTCTATTGACTTTCCACTTGCCTGCTTTGCTTAGACATTCAGTGCACATGTTCAGTTATGTCTATTATAGGGCTGGAGCAGAGTGCAGGTGATTGCCGCCCACACACAAGGCATTATCACTTTATTTGGTTAGAGATAGTCTCGGTGCACCTGAGTCCAATGGCTGTAAAAGTTTTAGTTTGCCACAGAGAGACTGGCTGACAAAAGCTTTAACATCTTAGTCTGAGGATAATTTTTCACCAGAGCCATTACTAATTGCTGAATGTTTAAGATTCATATATCCAAAAATCATAATTTTGCTGGTGAACTATGCACTACGCAGACTATGCAGGAACAAGGTTTCAATATATCCTGTGCTGAAGCCTGAACGCTATCCCCTGCCAAGGGGACTGTCTGGGGGTCTCCGAGGGCCTGTTTGAGAAACGCAGCAGGCCAGTGCTACCTTAAGAACATCATCTTTACAAGGGCTGCAGATGAGAGGCACTGGAAAAACCTCAAAATGTATCATGAATTCATTGGCGGAATAAAGGTTGAGAGACAAGCAGCACAAATTTGAGCTGCTGAAGCCCAGTGTTTCATATTACAGGAATAAAATAATGTCCAAAGTTTGTGTAAGCATTAAGACAATAATCAAACTGTCCCAAAAGGCCCTCACAATGTGTTTTACAGCTCTTTCCTGTAGTAGTTGAATTATATTTGCAAAAACATTATAACCCATTACATCATAGACAGCAGAAATGGACTAAAGAATGTAAGCATTAATTTTCGAGGGGCAAAAAGGACCTGGTCCTTTTGACAGTTCTCTCTGCACCAGTTTTACGGCCTAACTTACACAGCACCAAATATGAGCGACTAATTAAGTGAAGAAGGCTCGTCGGCTTCTTCTCTCTAACGGGAACAGAAAAATCTCCTCATTATGGACTCGCATCTAATGCAGAGTGGTATTACATGGATTACCCAGCCGCCCCAACACCTGTGGTCAGTCCCCAGCGACGTATTTATATCTTTTGTTGAGCCCTGCCGTTGGGTCATTTTGTGGATGATCTGGCTCTCAGAACAGTCTGAGCTTTCTGAGATCTCTGAGTCCATCTCACTAGAGCTTGTGAAGGTCTGCTTTGACCTTGCCTGCCGGTCCTTCACAGTTATGCCACATAAGAATAAGCCAAGAGCGACGGCTTTGTTGCTGGAGATCAGCTCTGACATCCAGCACACCACGGCGCACGGGATCCCCAACATCTTCCGGGCTCAGCACTGGTTCCGGCGCTGGTTCTGGGGCGGATTCGTCGTCTTCGTCTTCTGTTGTGCCTTCTGGCAGTGCATGGAGATGGTCATGACCTTTTACAGCTACCCATCGCATGAGAAGATCACTTTGATCTCCGATTCCAAGCTCATGTTTCCCGCAGTCACCATCTGCAACCTTAACAGCTTGCGACGGTCGACTTTGGAGAAGAACTTTGCTCTGAACAGCACTTTATCGGTCAGCTGCTCTGTCTGTCCTGCAGTAGTGCAACAGACAATTAAAATACATATTTAATTAAACTACAGAGGAATTCTTACAATACAACAAGAACATTGGATATGTCTCCATTTAGCTTATGCTAAGGTTATGCTTATCTTGACCCTTGAAAAGACATTGTCGCATTTTGATGATCTGTCTGACATTCTTTCGCCTTGCAGGGTTTTTGCCTCTCTGAGCAGTGGAACAGGAGCCGGCCCTCCACTTCTGCCAGGGATGCTGACCGCTGCGATTTCTCCTTCAGCAAATTCGCCTCGGAATTCAGCAGGCTATCTGAAGAGGAGAAAATGGACATGGGCCACCAGCTGGAGGACATGCTTATATTTTGTAGCTACCACGGGCGACCTTGCAACACCAGGTGAGCTCCACATCGGTGGACCTTCTCAAGAGCAACATGGTAGCGCAACACAGTGAGGACTATAATCAGAATGAGATTTATATGCCAGTTACTTAGCATGTGCAGTGCAAGGGCTTTCTTTCTGCTTGCTTTGGTTTTATGTGCAAAGAACATACAGCGTGTACGGTATACAGTAATAGTGCATATAGTAAAGACATAAGACATACAAAATGTGCAAACAGAACGGAGACAGATATATGACTGGTGAGGCATGTGTAAAGTGGGACTTTCACATGCCACACTAAGAGTTAGACTGAACACAAATTCATTTTGCACCATGGAAACACGACAGAAATAATACATTTTGTAAATCTAAAGTGTAAGGTTTGAGGACTAATAATTGCTTTGTTTTGTAATTTCAGATTTAAAGTGTTCCTTTTTGCTTATGGTACTCCATCTTCTACAAAAAGTTTCTTTTCAGGTTTTGTCAACTACAAGTTTGGGAACTGCTACACATTCAACTCTCAGAGGAACACGGACATCAGGGGGGCGCCGATCAGTGGCGTGCTACTGAACACGACCAAAGCAGGCTTCACGTACGGTGAGTGTGGAA
>JAODKM010000108.1:8228946-8241027 GCA_026780845.1 Petrocephalus sullivani | reverse complement strand
CCCTAACTCGAAAACTCCCTAAGTCGAATTTTTTTTTTGGTCCCGTTGAGTTCGACTTAGCGAGGTCCGACTGTAATTCTGTCTGCTCAATATTTGTTCCACTACATCTCTCTCATTTCCCCAGACTTCTGCGTAACTTTTAAGTTGCATGTGCTTGTGGTAGATCAATCAATACTGTTTCTCACTATAAGCGCTACCCAGAAGTTGGTCTCGCTGGCAAAAAGCACACTAGTGGCCAACATTTTGGAAACACTTAGCATTTTTGGCATCAGGCATTAAAAATTACATGATATTGGTGGTAATCTTTATAAACAATCAAAGAATTTTTGCAAATATCATACACTGGATAATTAAATAACTGGAACAAGAGTTGAATAAAACAATTTCTGCAATCTCTAAAAATTGTAAGTGTTTCCACAATTTTGCCCACTAGTGTGCCTACTCTGGACTAGGGACTAAAAAAGGTTTGGGAACTACCTCTGAGGAACTACAATTGGGCCAAGATCTTTTTGGGAAAAGTTCTGGTTTCTGAAAAAAAGGGTTCCTGCTGTGGGAAAGCACCTATAGATAATTAGATGTTCCAGTAAATCACTTCAGCTTCAGTGGTTAACTGTACAGCAGCATTTGCCTGTGGATCTGAGCTTGATTCCTTAGTCACACTACCTTCTACCCTGCTTAGAACATGTGTGAAATGTCTTTGCTATCTGATTCAACCAAGTATTTGGAAAGGACTGACTTTCTCTTTAAATTATTGGCTTTTAACGGCTGTTAGTGAACTTAGCATACTGTATATCTACACGTAAACACTAATACTACATTGAGAACATTACCTGGTTTTCCTGCAAAAGCCCTACAGAATGTGTAAATCAATGGCGATGAACCCTGGTCTGCCCAGGTCCATCTCCTCTTCTAGTCCTTTTTCTGCCTGAGCTCTTAACTTCTTCAGTGAAGCTATCGTCTGTATGAGATCACGAGGTGCTCCAGGTGTAAATTACAGAAAGGTATCCCAAACAATGGCAGACATTTACGTGATTCATAGTAGAGTTCACTGCCACCATTCCTAGTTCAAATCACGACATCCTTCACATCTATTCTTTGGGGTCTCTGTGTGCTTTGCGGTAATGCACCTAGGCATTCTGTGATGTTGTGTGGTGTGGTTTAACTTTCATGAAAAACATATGCCATGTAAGTGAACTCTTAGGTCACATAGATATGCAGTTAGAAGATTCTGTGTAGTTAATACTTTGTGTACGTATTTGAAAATAAGGTTTTGATACAGAAACCTCTTAATAAGCTAGATACTGTAAGTAGGATCACCAGTGTGTTATAATAGAAATATATATTTAGTTTGTCTCATCGTTTCCTTTGTTGCCAGGTAATTTAGTTCAATGTCTTAACTTCGAAAAAGGATTTTAATTCAGTCATATGTTAAAATAAAAAATGTTAAAGTTCTGATTTATGCTTTTGGCCAAAATCAGGTGTAAACATCAAGACGAAGCCTTTCTAAATGCTAGGCTTTGGCTCCCTCTAGCGGCCAGCGAACACGTAGCTGTAATGGTGACTGAATTCCGAGCGTACCGTGACTTCTTGGGCAGTTTTATAATGTTGTCGACAATACGATGTACTTTATTAAATGATTCAAGCTGGTCACTTAAATACTTACATGCTACGTAAATATACAGTAATATAATGCCTTAAGCGCAGGCATTAGCTAGTTAACCTTAAACGGAACACTGTGCAGGGCAGAACATACAGTACACGTAATGCAAACAAGTACACCCGGTGCAAATAAATTAAAAATTGCATTGCACAAATATCATTAAAAATTAGAATATTTAAATATTAAGGAAATAAACATTAAAGATAATAATAATAGGCTCAAAAACAATATGAATAATAAAAGTTGAGTTGATCAAGGTAATAACGTGTCATGAATAATAGAGATAGTAGGATGTAAGATTTATTATTATCATTATTGTTATTATTATTATTATGGGCCTATTCATTTCAATGAAAGGCCCATATTGTTCTCCAATTCCTAATTATTATTATTATTATTATTATTACACACAGGTTTCTCAAACTATGCGTAGGTAGTCACTGTTAAGATATGTTGCATTTATACATATATGCTTAGGAGTATGGCTGAAATCGCCACACACCTTTATGTTACTGATAAACTTAGTATGTAATGTGGGGCACATATCACATGAACATCCCGATAACAACTACGAAGTGTCTCCGGATTTTATGGCGTTATACTAAACGTCTGCCGCTAGGATAGGAAACTACAACCTGCGCAACCGAGTCAGCGGGGCAGGAGTGACGTCGCGCGCGGGTGCAGGAAGCGGCTCACGTGCTCCGGGGTCCGAACGGGAAGTCCGGCAGCTGCATATTACCGGGACCCCGGAAAAGCGTCTCGGGACACTGCAACATGCGTGTTTGGTTTTATCATGGTGCTTGAACTTTACGGCGATTGCGCACACGATTAGGAGAAGCGGGTCGGCATCTGCACGTTTGCTTTAAGCCCGTGCACCACTGTCACAAGACAGATGCCCGTGCTTCTTTGGGACCGCGACCCAGTCACGAGTTAGACGGTGCAAAGGCGGGTGACAGGAGGAGCGGGGTCAGTGGGAGCTCCGGCATGCTATCGATCGAGGAGGCGAGGTCCCGCTTGGACTTAGCGGGACAGCCGCACATTCTCCACTTCTGGGACGAGCTGGGAGCGGAGGAGAGAGATGGACTCCTGGCCGCTTTGTCCCATCTGGACCCGCGGGAGCTGCGTGAGCACTGCCGGGGCGCGGCGGAGGCGGCGAGCCGCGGTTCGAGCCCGCAGGACCGGCTCGATCAGCTGATGGAGCCGGTCCCCGCGGAATTCATGGGCGGCGTCCGTCGCAGCGACAGGATCGCCCTGGCCGGCTGGGAGGACGAAGGCACGGCTACGATTCCATCCTAACAGCTTGGCGCTTGTATTAATTTAGATTATTATTTGGTTTTCTGCCGAATGATTTATTGTCTTTATTTTTTATTTAGGATTCCTGCAGATTTCCTTAAACCGAGTGGCAGTCTTGCTTCTCGCTGGGGGACAGGGGACTCGCCTCGGTGTGCCCTACCCCAAGGGGATGTATAACGTGGGGCTGCCCAGCGGAAAAACCCTCTATCAGATCCAGGCAGAGCGCATACGGAGGGTTCAGGAGCTGGCTTCCGCCAGGCATGGTTCAGAGTGCAGAGTTCCATGGTGAGCAGCGGTACTTATTATACTCTTAGAAGAATCCTAACAGATATACATGGGTGACGGGTTCTGTCGTCTCCTGGTCATTTCCATCTGCTTTATTGGAGGACTCTGGAAAGGCGTGTCCAAGAAAGCCACATGATTAGCACTGTTGTGCTGGGAGCCGATTAGATTTACCCTGTTATAGTCTGATTTCTTTCTCATTTACACAAATACATCTACTCATATTTTGCTGCAGTACTTAAATGTTATTTAACCTTGTTTTGGCCGAAATATCTGTTTTATTGGTATCTTGCTACAAATCTTTTCCTGTACAGGTACATCATGACCAGTGAATTTACCCTGGAACCCACTGAAAGGTTCTTCAAAGAGAACAACTACTTCAGTCTGGATCCATCTAATGTGGTCATGTTTGAGCAGAGGATGATCCCAGCTGTGACATTCGACGGGAAGGTCATCTTGGAAGGCAAGGGGAAGATAGCCATGGCCCCAGGTCAGAAAAGCTTAATTTGTCAAGCCATGGACCCTCCCCACTTACAAAGTGAAACTTATTGGTAGATTTTAGTAAAAGCTTTATCAGAAAGTAAATAGACAGTGATCATGATTGTTTGCAGTTCAGCCTGTACAGTGAGGGAGTTCCTCTTTTGTGATCAGACTTAGCTTGCAAGCTGAGTTTTAATATTCTTAGTTGGATTTTGACGCCTGACGACACTTTACATACTCAGCCGTGCTATAATCACACTGGGTATTGGCATCAGTCTAATGACTGCAGTTTATTTATTACAAGAGTCTCTTTCTTAAAGCCTGAACTTTTAAGCATTTTTCCATTTGCTTTTTACCTTAGATGGCAATGGAGGACTGTACAGGGCCCTGATGGACAATGGAATCCTGGAGGACATGGAGAAGCGAGGAGTGCAGTACCTGCATGTCTACTGTGTGGATAACATCCTGGTCAAGATGGCTGACCCTGTCTTCATTGGGTTCTGTGTGAAAAAGGGGGCAGACTGTGGTGCCAAGGTATCTGTATCCAAGAAGGAGTGTGTGACATGTTATACAGTCAGTCAGCCAGCAGGTGGCGCTGAAACTGAAGTAGATGAGCAACCCTAAAGTACAAGGCTAATGTAATCTTGGGAACCTTGCCATATCTCAGTGGCATCAGGGAATATTCAGCTGTATAAATGGAATAAAGGGTGCAATTTGGGCCCTTAGAATGAGAAAACCTTTAACAAGATTTAAAAAGAACCCCTTAAAATTGTAAAGCTACAGTTGTTGTCTACATATATTGCAGTATATTGCTTAATGATTGTGTGTGTGCCTGCAAACATAAGCTCACGCACACACACACCTCCTGCAGGTGGTGGAGAAGGCGTATCCAGCGGAACCAGTGGGTGTGGTGTGCCGGGTAAATGGGGTCTATCAGGTGGTGGAGTACAGCGAGGTTCTTCCCGAAACTACCGAGCTGCGGGGCCCAGAGGGAAGGCTGCGGTACAGCGCTGGGAACATCTGCAACCACTTCTTCACCCTGGGGTTCCTCAAGGACGTCACACAGTGAGCCATTTTTTTCAGGGTGCGGGATAATACACCCCCGAGTTAAATCCAGTTTCTTAGCATGGTTTCTTCCCAGATATTAAATTGATGGAAACTGCAACGGCAAACTACAGTGTTTTATAATCTCGGTCCTGGATTCAGTCACGCTGATCGTGAAAAACATGGTTTCAGGAATTTCGAAGGGAAACTGAAGCAGCACGTGGCCTTAAAAAAGGTCCCTTTTGTGGACGCCAAGGGCACCACGGTGAAGCCAGACAAGCCCAATGGGATTAAGATGGAGAAGTTTGTCTTTGACGTCTTCCAGTTTTCCAGGTGAAATTTGAAAGCAGCAGATGGCATTCCGCTGATAACCTGCCTAGCAATGCCTGGCATAGCTCTTCCTAATGGAAGGATTTGCAGACACTTGCTGATTTTGAGTGATGACTCCAGGAAGCAGTGAGCATAGCACCACAATGCGGCTGGAGCAGCATATGTGTGAATGTGACCGAAGTGCTGTGTGCTGTATAATGGGGAGCAGGAACTTCGTGGTGTTCGAGGTGCCGAGGGAGGACGAGTTCTCCCCCCTGAAGAATGCTGATGGGGCGACCGTGGACACGCCGACCACCGCGAGGCGCTCCCTCCTGTATCAGCATTACCGCTGGGCGCTGGCCGCGGGGGCGACCTTTGTGGACCCCCAGAGGGAGTCCATCTCCCCAAAATCAGGGTGTGTTCACGTGCCCTCTTTGTTGTGGATGGGTCACATGTTTTATGTAAAATGTCAACATTTCAAACAGATACTGGTACTGAATGGGCTTTGAAAGAGATGTAAAAAAATATAGAGATGTGTTATCTAGAGAAATCCAGCCTGTTCTGTTAGTGTTGAGTGTTTGACGTTCTTGCCTCTTAGGACGGAGCGCGATGAGGACTCACGGGCCATCTGTGAGATTTCCCCACTGGTCTCCTACTCTGGTGAGGTAAGGATGAAGAGGCACCCAGGGTCAAATGAAGGTCAAAGTGCATTGTGGTCTGTGAAGCAAATTGAATGTCCGTGGTGTAATAATCACGGCAGAGCAGTAGGGTGGGGAATGAAACACTGCTTCTTTCCAATACCTGCTTTTGTGGCTTCAGGGCTTGGAGAAGCTGCTAGCAGGAAAGACCTTGGAGTCTCCCTTTGTTCTGGAGGAAGCACTCGCAGAAGACATCTCCCCGGGCTTTTAGTCGTTTCTCTTAAGGAAAATAGAACGGTTGTTTCTTCTGGAGCAAAGATGAAGACACAGTCCCGCATTTCTTCATGAATATTGGTTCTGTTTGTTTTGTGCAATACAGAATAGTTTCAGGGGTAGTTGATTGTTTCATTCAGTTAATTCGTACTGCACAGTCATTTCAGATGAAATGATAAATTAGGTAAAGACTGATTTATAAAGGTTATTGTCCAAGAGTAAAAACATACATTTGTCTTACAACATTCATGTTTGTAATGAATTGTATTTTTGTAATGCTGGGTATTTTTTTAAATAGTAGCAAGGGCCAGAAAAAAAAATCTTTTTTTGTATCCTCATTCAAATTCAGATTAAATCTTCAGGTGATCAAACATTTGTCGTGTATTCTCATTCTTTAAAGAGTACTTTCGTGTTAAAGCGACAGTCAGGAATGTGCAGTTCATGGCTGCCTTCCAGCAAAAGAGGCGCGCGCTCGCAGATGAATTACTTATTTTTTCTGAAAGCCGGGAGCAGATCGACCTATTATTAATGTGCGCCTTTCAAATACTAATGGGATCTTTCCAGTACAGTTAAGATGCCTTAATCCGTAAGCAGTTACCATACACCACGCACGCAGACGCTCCTAGACATAATTGCGAATGTAATGTAATATATTGCCTTCCAGCGAGCGTAATGTGACATGCCCCGTTATCGGGCGGCCACGTGACGCCCGTCGGCCAATCGGAGTGCTCGGATTCAGCGACGGCTGGGCTGCCAGTGAAAACAAACCAGCGAACTGCGGCTCCGGGGGGAGGGAGGCGATCAGCCGCCGTAGCTGCGCCGGCCAGAGGGCGTCCGCCTCCAGTGCGGCCGGAGTGCACGCTCCCGGTTATCTGGCCGGATGGCAGCGCCGTGCATAGGAATCCGCCGGAGAGACACGTGACTTTCGGGGGAGCCCGAGGGACCGAGAACGGCGCGCCGGATAATGGACTCGCGTGCATGTATATATTAGGCTGAGAATGCTAGGATGTTTAAGAATGTGTTTGGGTCGGGCTTTCTGGTGAGGACGGCGCATGTCATCCTGACATGGGTGATAACGCTGATCCTCTTCCTGCACGACACGGGTAAGTGGGACGGGACGCGCTGTCATGCATGTACCAGCCCTAAATACCGAGATATATATACCGTATATATCGATATATAGCGCGATCGCCCCGGCCAGCCGGAGCCGCGTCGCTTGGAGCCAGCACCGGCAAATATAGATATAATCGGCTGTCCGGGGCGATCGCGCTGATCCTCGGCGTATCCCGTTACCCTAAGCCGTAATGGAAGGCTCCGGCTGACATCACTTGCTGGGCGAGCCAGAATGGCTTGGGATGGCGGTATTTAGCCTGTGTGTCCGGGGACGGTGCTTCTCGGAGCCGGATCGGCCGCTCTCCGTGCGCTCCGCAGCGCCGCTCTGCCATACATCCTATTCTAATAAATAACCCTCGCGTTCTCATCTAGATTTACACTACCTAATGAAATGGAGTAATGCAATAAAGGTTATTTAATGAAATCATTTCTTCATTTAATGAAATATGCTTGCTGAAATAATCTGTTTATGTGAATATCTGTTAATTGTATTTGATAAAGATAATCGATAAGGTGCCCCTGGAAGCACTTTGCTTTTTAAGTCTTACATCACTGTCTGTGGGCTGTAAGCATAAATTCTGATATTTTGACCTCATAGTCTTGCTGAGGATAGGATGCAATTGGACGGTTGTTCCCCAGACTGGATCTTATTATTCCAGTTTGACCAGTACGATGGTCCTCAACCACAGTGCGTGCAGGTTTTCGGTTGACCCAACACTCGGCTGAAGAAATTATTGTGGTAAATTGTAGTCAGCCCTCTTTCGATAATGGCATTGTTACCAATCTTGTGAAAAACGAAAAAATGTGCCCACACTTTATGCTAAACTGATGACTAGAGCTGCGCAGTGGACTGGGTACTGGGAGAGGCTGAGTCCTGTTCTCGGGTGATGTACCACAGACCTACGAAAGAAGGAGGAGAGTGGGGACCTGTTCCAGCCCGTGCTGTTTGTGCTGCTGGTCCTCGTGTCCGTCCTGCTGTATTTTGCCGTTTCGCTGATGGACCCGGGCTTCGTGCTGGCTGAAGACAGCGATGCCAAGGTCAGTCATGTGACACTGGGCCACCACTGGCTACCACACGCACTTTTCTGTATCCACGTACATGGTATGCAGTTGAAACACTCATCCTCTCTGGTCTGTATGTGTCCAGCTCAACTTCAATGAGGAGCAACATGGCATGATTATTCCGTCGGCCAAGTCCCTACGGCAACGGCGCTGCGCTCACTGCATGGTGCAGGTACTGAGTTGCAAAGCCCACACTGGCACTGGGATAAGATTAACTCATTTTCTGGCACAAGGACAAACTCACCATTCACTAGCCTGTAGATATTACTAGAGCTGCAGCTATCCTGTAGGTTCTCTTTTGTACCTAAATAACTTTATCTTAACAGAAGAAATTCACATTGATTTCAGTGAGTGGGTGAATTTTGAGAAATTCATATTGGCATTTTGAGAGCAGTGATTTAAGCCGTTGAGTAACTGAAGGGTTCGTCTGTCCAGAATGTGCATCCTGTTCAGCCATATGGGATCTCTGAACACTTTGGTCTGTTCCTCCCCCATTCTCATGCGTCACCTGACTCACACAGCAACCAATGAGAGCCAAGCACTGCCAAACCTGCCAGCACTGTGTGCGACGCTATGACCATCACTGCCCCTGGATTGAGAACTGCGTAGGGGAGAGGAATCATCGTTGGTTTGTGATGTACCTGGCTGTGCAGCTGCTGGTGCTGGTTTGGGGCCTGCACATGGCCTGGTGAGTCACAACATGGACGCCACCACAACTACACCCATGGTGCTTACACTGTGAATCTATCCTGTAGCTACATGCTGTGTGACTGGTGCCTCCCTGTGTCTGAGGCAGGTCAGGGTTCGCCCCTGCCCCCGGCTGGGAGCAGTGGCTGCGAGGTAACGGCTTCCTGCTGGCAGCCTCGTCGGTGGTGGCCGTGTTCTCCGTGGTGGTGGTCCTGCTGTTGGGCTCGCACCTCTACCTGGTCTCCCTCAACGCCACCACCTGGGAGTTCATGTCGCGCCACCGAATCTCCTACCTCAAGCACTGTGGCGCCGACGAGAACCCCTTCGACCGGGGCACGCTGCACAACCTCTGGAGCTTCTTCTGCGTCTGGGGCCCCGTGGTCTGGGAGCAGGCGTACTTTGCCGAGGGCAGTGACCCCGTCTAGCCCCGCCCACGGAGAGGACCCCGCCTCCCCAAGGTCAGGTGACCTTTACGAACTTTATGAACATTGCAGGAAGGAAATTTTACAGTGATTTAAAAAAAAAAAAAAAAAAAGCTGTTTATAGTGTGAAATGACAATGGCTTTCTTAGCACTTTTTAAATTTGCCTCCCCAAATTCCTGATTTGTAGCTATGTATTTTTATGAATTGAAGGAAAAGTGTTTGACTTCTGTATTTTCTAGCAAATGTCTGAAATTTAGTAGGTATCACTCCCTAAGTTGATTTTGCTATGACCTGTAAAACCGAACTCTCAAGGCTGATCTTACAAAGCCTGCTTCCACGGCCGTGTTGCTGGCTGGTGATGGTTCTAACAGCCCGGGGTTTTCATTGAGACTTGTTAACTTTAGTAGCATAAATGACATTCCTTCCTCTAGCTTCATATTCCATACCTTCTGTACCTGCATGCAGGTACTCTACCCCAGTTTCCCCCAACCCAGTCATCAAGGACCCCCCACCCCGGCCATCCTGGCAGGGACTGGGAGGGACCAAACTTGTGGACACGCTGGGGGTCCCTGAGGACTGGGTTGGCAAACACCAGTCTACATTTTTCCACTGTACTTTCTTAAAAAGACGACTCGAGTGCCTTCCTTCCTGCACATCACAGTGTCACACAGTGGCCTATTTAAAAGGCGCATGACTGACAGCATGAAAGCACTTAAACTGGTCAACAGGACCAAAAAGAAAAAAAAAAAAAAAACGACCAATCAGTGACTGACTTCACTGGTCACATGGCCCTGCATCATGAGTATTCCAAACACTAATGTAATTTATGCAGTGAAGCTTCCCCCCCCCCCCCCTATGGTGCTTCCTTTTTCCTTCTCAAAAAAGAAAAAAAACGGGATTCCAGTCTACATTCCCCTGTAGCCATATTCTCAGCGTGCTGTGTATTATTAAATTGATGGGGTGGGGGGTGGTTTACAAATCAATCATTAGGCAATATGATTGACACTTTGTACCGTTTGTCTCGATGACTTCCCATGAAACTCCTGCAGTGCTGATTTTCCTCCTGTACAACTAATGGTTTTTATAATAATGGTATATAATTAAGCTATAGTTTAAGAAGGAAAATTGTTCACGCAATATTCGCCATGTCATGCAGTATTTCTAGACTTTTTTTTAATGACCTTGAAACGTTGGCATTGTACTCATTAAAAGGTGTTAAACAAAAGTGCGACGCTCAGCCTCAAAGTGAAAGAAAACAGTCGACGTACAAAACATGCCACATTTATTTTTTACGAACAGAACTCATACCCTTATTTCAAGGAATATAACGTAACGTGTGAGAACGTGTAATTATCAATACAGATTACTTCTGTGAAACTGACTTGATAATTAGATCCGGGGGTTTGAAAAGCTCATATGAATTATGAAATTTCCTCCCCCAATTTACAAAGGAAAATCTATACAGCCCCATATCACCACCGAATCGAGCCTGAGGTCTCATGCCTTTTGTAAACTCGTCCCAAACAATAGCTCCTGCCAAAACCGAAGGACAGCTCATTACCCCCGAATAACTCCAATGTCCAGATGGTCGTAGAGGGGGGTACAAAAAAAATTCCCCCTCCCTAAAAAGACAAAGATGGGAGAATGAATTAGACATGCGAACAGGTCATCCACTATGGTCGGGATTACCTTGCTCCAAGTATGACCGCTTAATTGCAGTAACATTGCTGGTTTTTGTTTGGCCTAAACCTGAGAATGATTGAATAGTGCACGGTAATCCCATCCACCTTCAGGTTTGAAGCCTCATTACTGATTTATTTTGGCTTATAAAGAGCAATAATCCCAGAGGGTGCTGTGGGCCGTCATGACGGGACCGGGAAGTCGAAGTGTGCGAACACGCACTGCTGGTCGGCCGTGAGGAAGCAGGGAGACTGGGGGGGCGTCAGCTCGGGCCTGAGCCGGGTGAACTCGCCCTCGAAGTTGCTGATGTCCGTCGGGCCCCCGATGGAGGGCGTAAACGGCGGCTTCACCCGCTTGGCCAGCAGAGCCTCCCAGTCCACGTCCTGCCAAAACCAGTCACCAGTCACCTTTCGCCCCATTACGCGTAACGGCCGTACCCGCTCTCCCAGAGTGACAGGCCAGGCAGAGGATCAACTTGCACCGTGATGCAGGTGTCACTCAGGTGCTATTTAAAACCCGTTACCCAAAACACGCAGCACCGTCGCGGCCGCATATTAACATGCGGCCCGGTAGACAGTTTTACAAATGAGAGTCCAGCATGCGGTGGCCTATCAGGTTTCAGAAGGTCTCCCCATGCAGGAAGAGGACAGACACAAAGAGAGACGCTGGACTGTGAGCCTTTGCCCCTACACGTACCCTGCCTACCCTGCTTACCCTCGCGCCGTCCGTGACGTTACCCCAGGTGACTGTGGTGCAATTTAAACAAAAACAGTTCCTCACCCCCATGTGGTAAAGTGGGACTCTTCAGAGGCCATAAATAAAACAAAATGACCTGGAAGAACTTGTGCAGCTTGACCTCCTGTGCGTCTCCGGCCCCTGCCCCCAGCCTCCTCTCTGGGTCTTTCCTCAGCAGCTGCGCCACACAGCCTCGCATTATTTATTCATCCTGATATTTTTAGCTACCACCTTTATGTTACCGTTCATTTATACAGATGGGATCCGTCTGAGATCACTGGGCGTCAGGTGCCACATTCGAGAACTCGGCCGGTCGCTCCCCAATGCCCCCCCCCCCCCCCCCCGTCTCCCCCTAACCAACACCTACATATTATAAGGCGCGCATTGGGCTGTGGTGTCTCC
>JAODKM010000108.1:8204880-8228936 GCA_026780845.1 Petrocephalus sullivani | reverse complement strand
GGGCCCCCGCGCCCCCCCCCCAGCCCCCCCCCCCCCCCCCCCCCCCCCCCCCCCCCCCCCAACTGGTGCCTCTACAAAACAAACTCATAATGGTTCAAGGCATCTACGGTGAATGTCGGTCACCACTGATGGCACACTGTCCCAAATAGTCAACGTTAATTAGTGTACTACAATATCAGGAAGCTCATTCGAAATCCAATCTCATATTCGCAGAAGATGGAGAATGAGTCATCTAATGTGAACCGGTCCCTGGCCTCGTGCTCCTGAATTAAGCTTCACAGGACCTTCGCCATAGGATCTGTATTCTTAGATAATGATTCCACAAGTCCCATTTGCTTGATGCCAAGGAATATTTCTTACTGTAAATATATTATCACTGATATGATTCAGGTAAGTAGAAGGCCCTTAAAACAAATTGATGCATTTAAATGTTATTATTCAAGAATTGTTAACTAGAAAAATATGAACTGATTTGAATCTCTCCAAGTTTAATCACGCTGTGGCCGACAAGAATGCAGCGGTACCTTCTGGATAATGGACACGGACTCTGGTGAGAGGAATCTGGGATACTGTACTTCATCGTTCACAATGCTGTCGAAGGCCTCTTCTTCACTGTCTCCAGGAAATGGAGACTGGCAAAGATATGAATGCTCAGCATGTTTAAAATGTTGCACATCTTAAAAAAAAAAAAAAAATTATGAAATTGGTAGAATGGGTAATGAGTACAGACTCTTGTCTTAGGGATACAAATACCCCCCCATAACATGTTCCACCAAGATAAAATCCAAGACTAACCTCTCCCACCAGCATCTCAAAGATAAGGACCCCCATGGCCCACCAATCTACAGCTCGGGTGTAGCTGTTTTCCGTCAGCACCTCGGGGGCCAGGAACTCGGGGGTGCCACAAAATGTTGATGTCCGGTCTCCATGACCCATGCCTGTGGGGGTGGGCAGCATTGGGACTGTCAGTTACACCTAGCAGCCAAAAGTTGGCATTGATAGGCTGGGTGCAGATCGACGGGTCATTGACCTTACCTTCCTTACACAAGCCGAAGTCCGCAATCTTCACAAAGCCATCTGCATCCATTAGGAGGTTGTCTAGTTTCAGATCCCTGCTTCCCCAAACACAGGAAGGGCAGATGTTTTTATGCAGACCAGACCTCAAACTCCCCTCTGCTGCACTTGAGAACATGCCATGGACAGTACTCACCGGTAGACAATTCCATGTAGGTGCAGAAACTGAAGTCCTAGCAAAACACAGGCTGCAAAGAACCTGAGGAACACAATGGAGGCAAACTCTCCATGAGGGACAGCTATACACAGAAGCACACGATGGAACTGCCAGTGTCACCTAGTGACCTGGTTCAAATCATCAGAGACATTTACAGTCCTTACCGGGTCTGCTCCTCGGAGAAGATGCTGTTGTGGATGTGGATCATCAGGTCACCTCCAGGGCAGTAGTCCATCACAAAGCAGACATGGTCTGCCGTTTGTAAGCAGGCGTGCAGGTTCACCAGGAAGGGGTGCCGCGAGGCAGTGACCGTCTCAAAGATTCGCTTCTCACACATAAGACTTCAGGCACACAAAAAGGAACACACAGGCTAACAGACATCATCTCTTTGTAAAGTCCCCAAACTGGCAGAAGGTTCTTTGCTTTACAAAAGCAGTGCAGACACCATCAAATCTAGGCTCAGATATTCTGACAGTTACCAACACTAGTTATAAAATGTCAAAATTGCCGTTATGAGGAAGGCTACCATTCAACTCAATAGCACACTAACTGGTACCTTGTAAAACAAACTGGGAGCCCTTTAGAGTTGCTGGAAATACAAGTATCTGCCAAATAACTTTGACCTACTGAAGTACATGCACGCGTGCATGCATGCACGTATGCCCACACACGCACTCGTGCATGCACACACGCAAACACATGCATGCACGAATGCACACACCTTTCCACTTCGTCCCGGGTGATGATGTCAGCTTTCTTCAGAGCCTTAATGGCAAACAATTTCCCAGTGTTCTTAAATTCTGCCAGCAAGACCTGAGATGGACAAAAGGACTTTGCAGTGCAGGCCCCAGATGCGTGTGACAGGAGAGCCGTGGGTTCAAATTACGAAAAAAAAGTGCCCATTTCAGCCTCGCCATTGGAAACATCACATCGAAACAGATGATGTGAGCTTTTCACTGTCGGAAAGGGAACACCTCTTTGCATTCCGTTAAATGTTACATCAATCTAGTGTCTGTGGGTTACGACCCAACGTGCTACTGGCCCTCACCTTCCCAAAGTGCCCCCTGCCCAGCACGGCAAGGCAGCTGAAGTCCTCCATCTGCATGGTGGGTCCAGGCCTGCAGGAACAACACCACAGCAGCCACGGGGTTAATGAGCGGGCATTCTCCGAGGGTCCCAGGGGCTGCAGGCGGTGCCGTCATTACGGGGGGGTGGTGAGGCCCGTCCCGATCCTGGGGGGCGCGCTGTCCTCCCTCTGACGCGTGCTGGCTGACTATGAAAAAGCAGGATGCACCATCAGGGGACATTCAACATGCCGAGACAGTCACCGAGTAAAGACGCCCATATCAATTATTAAATATTCTTATAACTCATTAGTAACATTACCATTACTAGATTGCAAAAGTTCTTGCACGCAAATAAAAGCAATCAATAAGTTATACACATTTTATCTGAATAAATGACATGTAAAGCCTGTAATTTCCAGGGCTTGAGATTGCTGCCGATTGCGCTGAAGCGTACCATAGTGAAGGGACTCTCAGGGGTGGGACGTCCCACGCTGGTGTGGGGGTGTCCCGCATGCCGCTCCTCGCTGAAGTGGAGCCTCATTACAGCACCTTCCCTACGACGACGAACACGGGGCGTGTGAGGTCGGCCGAGTCCGACTTTCTGAAATCTGACATGGGTGAAGTGGGGAGACCCTCACCCAGGGGCTGGGGGGGTCAGCATGGCAGGGCCGTCCTCAAACGGCGGCCTGGGCAGGGGGGGGCTGGTGGCAGTCATGGAGCCACAGGGTGGCAGCACACTCATCACCAGGCGCCCCCATGTAGCGAAATTGATGTTCATCTGAGAAGCACGCAGGAAGTTCTTCCCTGGGAAGAGAGCGGGTGGGAGGAGCTTAGGTCAGTGTTCCTCAAACGGATTCTCAGGAACCCCCCGACAGACAGTCCACATTTTTGCTCCCTCCCAACTGCCCGATAGCTGGGAGTGAGGGGAAACATGGTCTGTCTGGGGGTCTCCGAGGACCAGTGTGAGGAAGGCTAGCTTAGGTAACTGGGGCTCAGGCCTGGCAGGGAGGGTACCTTTCTCCTTGGGGAAAATGCGCTTCTGCCGTTGGAGCTTTGAGGGGCGCTCTATCACAGGATTTATGAATGTCACCTGCGGAATCATAAAGCAGGCAGAGTCTAAGCAGTCTGTGCCCTGCTCCTCAGGGCGGGATCCTGCAACACTGGGTAAGTGCGTGAAGGGGCAGCCAACAAGGGCCACAGGATGCTCCATACTCTAAAGTGATTTAATACAGTAATTATTTGGGATGTCTAGCTCAGTGGGTGCTTCAGGTGTCAATGAGGTGCTAATGAGAGTGGTTTCTCTAAATGGGCAGCCCTACGGCTCTGGAGGACCAGACCATGAACCCTGACAACAGGCGGCAGGACCTAAGGGACATGTATGAGTTCTGGTGACGGGAACGTTCCCAGGGAAAGGGAAGACCAGCCAGGAACGCAGAGATTTCAGGCGGGAGGAGAGGAAGGAACAGACCCCCAGCCAAGTTGCCCGGGCTGGGGGGCCCACCTCGGCAAACAGCGCCCCCTGGGGCTCCATGCTTAGGTGCAGTCTGTGCTGCTTGTTGTCCAGGAAGTCTTCCAGCCGCAGGAACTTGACGGCACACAGCTCCCTCCAGTCGCGCCAGTGCACCCCGATCTCCAGCTCGCGGGACTGGGCAGGGCAGGGCGAGCAGACAAACACGCAAACAAAAACAAAAACTCCTTTGCAGGTGTACCAGTTCTCGGCCCCATCTCCTCACCATGCTGTCATTTCACTGATGTTACCATTCTAGGAGACACGCCGCAGCATTTTGAGGCTCATATGGAGGCAAGTAGGGAAATTTAATGCCAAGTGAAGGCTGGAATTTTCCGACTAGCCAAAAATGGTTCCGGCCTCTCTGCCACAGCTCTCGGGGAAGACGGGAAGCAGAGGGGACTCACCCGCTCCAGCTCAACGACAAAGCATTGGCTCCAGCTCTGGGGGCCCGGGGGTCTCCACAGTGTGCGGCCCACTATCCGATTGTCCAGTTTGAGCACAGCACTCACCTCCGCTGGGGGTTGGGGGGGGCAGAGTGAGACCAGCCCACACACATTCTACACAATGTTTCATCATTTCTAAAGGCATAAGGTATCATAATCCACTTGTCCATCAATACAGTGCATCCTGTCAAGCAAAACAAAATCATATTACAGCCAAGTGGCATTTAATATCTCCATGACATCCCCAAGGAATAGACACTAGAAGCCTGATGCTAGTACAAAAATAGTCATCGAACTGTCAGGCAAAGTCAAGACTGTCAGTTGGTTTCCCAACTTCACTCCTGTCCGCCGAAGTCTTCAGAAAATTGTGTTTTAATACAAATGTACAATTATTAAAAATTAGCAGACACTTGTCCAAAGCAACACACAGGTGAGGCAAATGGCTCATTACAAACATACAGATACCCAGAAGTCGACTAGGTGTAAGTGCAGCTAGGCTGCGATTCCAGCCCACCTACCCCTACAAATAAACCGGGACATTTCCTGGTTGAAAATCCCGCTACAGTGAAAGTGACCAATCACAAAATAGGCAAATATGCAGATTTTACCACCAGGTGGTGCTCTTTGTAGACAAAGGCAACAGGCCCCATTTACAGTGCGCCACAGTTTACCTCATTGAGTTTAGTGACCACAACCTGCTTACCACTGAGCTCATCCGTCTTGCTCGCCCTGCCACTGCCACTGCGACTCGCCAGCCCCGTCCATCCCCGCAGGGACCTGCCGTCGGCCGGGGTGCCAGGTGTCACCGCAACACTATTTGCCCGGCGACGGCCTGGCACAAATTCCAGCACATCTTGGCAGCCCACCAGCCTCACTTCCAGCCGGCCTGCGTGGACAGCGAACACGGGTCGGCACCGGCACTTGGGACAGCGAGCTCCATCATACGGAATATAGGCAAAGCTCCTGGGAAGGGGAGTCATTTGTGTGGGGTTTTACTCATTACTGCATGTCAGGGTTATGATTATAACACAAAAAACAAAAAAAACCGGGATCCAGCATCCCTGGTGCTCAGTCCCCTAAAACCGAAGGTTGAATTTTGAGAAAAAGAAAAAGAAAATAAAAAAATTCTGTGTAGGAATATAGAAGCAACATGTGTTAGCAGGGTACCTAGCTTTGGATGGAGGTGGCTGAAAGCCGAGACATTAACACACCTGTGAGGGAGGCAGGTTTAAATAAGGAGGATGGGGAAGAGGAGGAACACAGGCGAAGGCGCTGTGGCCCCGAGCAGAGAGAGACCCCACTCAGCTCCTCCCGAATGGCTGAGCGCTGGGGGTGCTCCGGGGGGAGCTCAGTCAGCCGTCGCTCCAGGGAGACATGCAGGAGGTCCAGCTTCTGGGAGGACTCCAGGACGCGGGCCTGGGCCTGGAGGGGCGTGAGCGCACGCACGCACACACACACACACACACACACACACACACACACACACGTTTGTATTCCCATCTTGGTGTGGACCATCCATCCATTTCTATGGGAAAATCCCTAATCCCAACCACGACACCCTTAACCCCTACCCAGCCATAACCTTAACTTTAAGCATGGGTTGACATAAGTGGTATGTAAGTACGGCAGTTTCTTGTTATGACAGTGCAATTAGTAAACAATTAGTGTAATTAGTAAAGTTTATAATGCTCAGTAATTTCATCATAACAGCACAAATGCATTTATATGCTTATGTGCATTTGCACTGTTAAAAAAAGAAACTGCCGCGCATTTTACGGTTTATACGGCGAATGCGTACCTGCATATCACTTATGTCAACCCCTGACCATAAGTAACCAAACAAGGCGTCTGGTATTTGTACTTTTTTGATTGCATTCATGAAATCAAGTCTGAAATAGGGAGGCCCTTACAAGTATAGCAAAACCTGTGTACACACAAACACACACACACACACACACACGTATTCAGACAGACAGACAGACAGGGGGACCGTGGAGGCATTGGGTAAGCAGGCATCCAATCTGTCGCCCACCCCCCCGCTCCCCCCCGGACCCTGGGTCAAGGCAAACGGCTCTAGCACATGCGCACAGTGACATGCTGGGTTGCAGCACTGGCTCTGGTCATGCTGGTTCCCATTAACCCCTAATGGGGGAAGCCGCTCTCTGCCCTGGCCCCCTGTGTCGCTGTACCTCCACGAGCGCGCGCCGATCCTGCACCTTCCGCCCCCCCAGCTGCCGGCACACGTTCTTGGCCCCATCCGCCACCGCCGCTTCGATCATCAGGTGATGCCGCAACTCTGCCACCCGCAGCTCCAGGGGACTCACAGCCTCCAGGGGGCGCCCTGCCGGCAACGTGCAGAGGAAAGACCCAAAAAGGCACCCTGACCCATGGCAGCCATGACTCACAGCCTCCAGGGGGCGCCCTGCCGGCAACGTGCAGAGGAAAGACCCGAAAAGGCACCCTGACCCATGGCAGGTACGTCGCTTCAGAGAGGGATGGGGACACTTTGTAAGCCAACACTCACAAAAAACGCAAATGAATACTCAGATCCTTGGTGACAAATTAACACACCAGATGGCAAACAGACGCACATCACAAAGTGCCAAAAGAAGCTTTTAGTTTTTGGAAACGAAGAGATATTTAAAAAAAATATCAGAGGCTTTAAAGGCACCAAAATCAGGTCTCCATATATCAAACTGGCAATAGCTTTGAAAAGAGAGGAAGAGCAAATCTCCAGACCTCACCCAGTGCATTTTCTTTAGATGAGACCAAGGGCATACCCTAAAACATATCCTGTGGAAATAGAGTTCTGGAAACTTGCTTTTCAATTGAGGGTTCTTTTAATGTTCCTCAATCTCACCCTCAGGGTCTACAACTGCCCGCTCTCCCCGTGCCTGTGTGACCTTCACGATCTGCATACGGATCAGCTCGATCTTGGTACGGCTGTCCCGTAACATCTGCTGGGCCGTGGACAGCAGCTTCCGGTCCTGGGGGTGGGGTTGGGACAGGAGGGGGTGAGGGTATCAACGTCAAATCAATCACCTTGAAGGAATTCTCAGAAGAGCTGGTTGACTTTGAGGAACATTCTTTGGAAAGTTGGTGTTTGCCACCTGGATTAAGATGAAAGGGAATCTGGGCATATTCTCCCCCCCCCCCCCACAGATTTCCTCTCTGCACCCAAAGAACTTAAATTCCATCCTATTACCCTAAATCATACAGTAATTATTGACTTGAATGTGAATACTGAATAACACGCCAAGCTCTTCATTCACAATTGCCGGGCTCCACCTTCAGTGTGACTGTTCCTGCGGCCCACCTTGACGGAGCTACTTGTGTAGGTCTGGATGATGTTCTCCGCTCCCTGCTTCACCTTGGTCTCCATGGTCAGCTGCTTCTGGAGGGTGCGAATCCGGAAGGCTAGCGGGGAGGTGCTCTCCACCCATCGGCAGGGATCGGGAGACGTTGTGTCATCTAGTGGGGACACACGGAAGTGTCCGGTCAGGAGTAGCTCCAGTTAATGTCAAACCAAGCACATTAAGGACTATGTTCCACCAAAATGAAGCTAATTATCAGACTAAAACCATCAGTTTTACATTAATATAGAAGGATTGATAAAGAATGATGAGTTATTGTCTTTACTTAGCCAGGAAAGCTAACTGAACCAACAAAAACAAAGGTATGGGTTGGTGTAGAAAACAGCACACAAAGTCCATCAGGGAGCGAGATTTGATGGCTCCCCTGTACAAGCTGAGCCATAAAACTTTTCCAGGATCTGTTGCCAAAGGCCTGACTTGTTTGGATCCAAGTCAGCACATGCAAGACAAATTCAGATCAGGTCGTCATTTGGCCCGACTCAAACTCAGAGATTTAAATCATTAGCCCAAAAAAACCCAACATGTAGGTCTGGATCTTTCGCTCCTAGAGTAATGAACATTTTTTTGGTTCTTCTTTGGCCAAAACCCACAATAAGTTATTTCAGGGATGGACGCAAATACATTAAAAAGGATTTTGTTACACATTACAAATACTTGCTCATCAAATGAAACAGAATAAAAAACTAAAGAAATATTTTCTCATACCAGCAATTAAAATACAAGTACGTAAGTTGTAACTAAAATACAAGTAAGTTGTAATTTGAAAATACATGTAAAATAGTAATGGTACATGAGGAATATGTTTACCATTACAGCCCCTAGTGTGTAGTATTTACAGCTTTCCCTAACTTCAAAATGAATAATTTTGTTATTTACTGTCAAATGAAAAATGACTTGTAACATGAGTAATGTGATGTGAGGTGGCCAGGCTGCAGCAGCAGGTTGGGATTGGGGCGGGATCCGGGGGACGGAACCGGGATACAGATGTTCACAATCTTTTATCGTGGTTTTGGTCTCAATTTCAGAACAGTTTCACCTTTGATTTATACCCAGTGTCTCCCACAGAATCAGTGCTGGTGGCTGACCGGGGTGCCGGTGTGTGCGAGGCTCATCGACACTTTCTTATATTATCATAATGCCTTCATAAAAGCTTCCAGCTTTGGATTAATGGCCATGGCAAAAAGAACTTCACACCATGCAAGCTTGGTACAACAGAATGTGTCATGAGATTTACTTGCATTTAACCAGAGACTATGACAGGCTGCATATAAAAGTCTGTAAGCCTTGGGACGAAGCTTCTTAAAATTACAATAAATAAATAAAATTAAAAATTAATAAAGACATTTTATTAAGTATTCTAAATATCTGAAATACATAAAACACAATCTCTCAAAGTATTTTGTTCACAACGAGTATTTAAAATACTTTGAGAGATTGTGTTTTTATATTTTGTTACAAATTACATCTGATTTTTTTCTGTCCAGCAAAACACAAATTACAAAATTAATCAAAGTGACTAAATACATATTTCAAACATTTACCTGAAATACTGCCCGATCACTGACTTATTTGAAGCACTTTTTAGGTCATTTTGTGTCTTATGGGTTTGCCCTTTTTGCCAATTCCTCCCTTCAGTGTTGGTAGGAGGGCTTGGGTGCGTTTGGACCAAAAGATCTCACCTTTTAGACGGGTCACTCTGCCCGCATATTGCGTTTTTGTTGGTACGTACGATTAAAGGCAACGGGAAACATGCAAAACTGCATTCAGAACTTTGATCATGACTTCCAATCGCTAATAAATGGAGCCGGAGCAGAAACAGGCCGCGGGGAGCGCCTGTGAGCCACCTACCCGCACTGCGCTCCTTCTCCGCACCCATCGCCCTCGCATTCAGCTCCTGCAGCTCCCAGTGCAGCTGCTCCAGCTTCCGCCCGGAGGCGCGCAGCTGGCCCTCCACCTCGGCGGCGTTCCTCCGGCCCGACACGGCACGCCGGAGCCGCTCCGCCGCCTCCTTGATCTTGAGCTCCCGCTGGATCTCCTGCCGGAGCTGCGTGCGAGCGCTCTCCAGCCGCTGCTGGAACACCGGGTCCAGGATGTCGCCCTCGGCCAGGCCCATCGGACCGGAGCCCTGCCGGGTCACACACCACAGTAACCGGGGGGATCCCGGTGTCAGATCCCAGTGTCATCCCCCCAAGCCATTTAAATTCATAACATAATTAATCGGTTTGTCCCGCATAAATAAAAGCGACACAATCGGTCTGACTCGTTTAAAACTACATCCACCTCCACCCAGACATGGACAGTATAAGTACGCGTATCCGTTTCGTTCTTTATGCCATCACCGGGAAATGTGCGTTTGATTGCATGGAGGCCTCCCACATGGTGTCGGGGCGCTCACCCGCAGCGGAAAGCCCGCCATGCCGCTCCGCCCCGCCGGCCCTCTGCGCGCACGCAAGGCCGCCGCCGCATTTACAGGCGCGCCGCGGCCCCCGAGCAGTCTGGGTAGGCCGCTGCGGCCCGTCCGCCCGTCCGTCACCTAGCTGCTGATCATTTAACACCGCTAAGGATGCGCCTTTCGCCCGTTTAAGAAAGGAAATCTGCATACTGTGTTGGATTCTGGCTCTCCAGGACCAGAGGAGTCTGGCAGTGAACTGGTCTTGTTGAAACAGAACTGGTATATTCCATTTTAGGATGGATGGGACTGGCCAAACAGGTTCATTATTTGATTTTAGTTAACTGCTTCTGCTTAATCGGTTCAGCAGGATACACCCTGGATCTGAATCCACAACCTTTTGGACCTTTTGGCAATGACCCCACTTCACATGGAGATCAGCTCAAAGAGGGGCAATTTGGGAGTGGGGGGCATTTGCAGAGGACCCCCCCCCCCATTGAAGAGTTTCTCAGGACGTATTGTCAAAAGCAAACCCGTGTGCTGTTACTACTTAACTTAACAGTCCGTGCTATTGGGCTTTCCTGTCTCTTATTTTGGGGACAGAAGGTTGGCTTGCAGTCCATTTCTTTTTAGTGTGTTATTGGAAATGTCATGCAACAGCTATCTCCCATTTGGCTGTTTTGGCAGTCCAGTTTAGTTTAAACGAAATACAGTTGCGCTACTTTTTAATTAGAAGTATCAAAATAAGTTTAATGCCGCAAGCTTTCAGTCCCCGCGCTCGTTTTTGTGTATCCCCCGGGCCTAGAAATCTGATGATCAATAACGACTCACAGCAGAGTATATTGTGTCGTCCTTGGTGTGTGGTGCAGACAGTTCCTGGCTTGCTTTAAGCACTGCATTATACAAACCAGAAATATGCTGTTGTGGCATTGGACTCCTCAACAGCTTTGGCAGAGTATTTCTCTATAAACCAGAGGCATGGCAACGGTACAGGCAAGGCAGGCCGTGCCTGTGAGCTTGAGCTGGGTGCAACCCCCCCGCCAAGGGAAGTTGTATTAAATACTCTTTTTTTCATATTCATTCAACAATCTTTTTTAGTTCTTAGGTGCAGCATATAGCGCTGTAAGGAAATCTTTCCACTTTGGAGAAGGCTTCACACATAATATTTTTTTATATCTTTATTTTTTCTTCTAAATGAAGTCAAAACAATTTTATATTGTAAGGTCAGACCGACAGGCTATTCCCGTATAATGCAGTACCCTAAATGGCCCATGGATGGCACCGGAAACCAGTTGAATATCATGAACATTTTTAGGGCGGTGTGAAGAGCTGGTCTCCATCCCGTGTAGAGGGCATGTAGCTGTATGGAGGGGAGAGTAACGCAGTGGGTCAATACAGTTGCTGGTAAGTAACCAACAACAACCACAAAACAGAAGTATTTACAATAACAACACCAGTGTTCTTTTCTGCATGCTAAGTTAATTAGTCTTTAGTTTGGGTTTAAATACTGGGAGGGCATACTGTACCTGAATATGCTCACAGTTTTTTCCATAGACTAGGAGACCTGTAGCTGAAAGCTTTACTACCAACATTTATTTGAGGAATTACAAGAAAGCTTGCATTCTGTGATCTCAGTGTATGTTTGGGATTGTGCACTTTGATCAGTTCAGTCAGATAATTTGGGTCCTGATTCTTCATGGCCTTGTAAATAAGCTGAACATTTTTAAAGATTTTTCTGGATGTAACTGGTAGCCAAAGACAGAATATGTGTAATTTGCCCAAATTTATGGCTCGTTACAATTCTGCTGCTGCTGCATTTTGAATGTATTAAAGACAGTGTATGATTTGTGGTTTGTGAGGACACAGCATTACTGTCGTCAAAGCTTTTATATCTAAGTGCACATATTGTAATGTCCTGTATCTTGAGAGGCATGAATCACCACCTCTGTGACGCAGTTTCAATAGAAACTGCGCCGTGAGCTTCACAGAGCTGCAATTTATGACAGGACTGCGATTTGGAAACTGCTTCTAGGCCAGTGTGCAACGGCACAAAATCTCGACCCTTGTGCAATGGAAAAAAAGTAATGTAAAAGTAATCCTCCCCCCTTTTTCTTACGATTGGACAGATTTACATTTGGAGAAGACCTACGGGTGCCTTCAACGCACAGTGTCTGTTTGCATGGTCTTCTCATGGGGGTCATTAAGTCTGATGGTTGCTAGGCATGGTCAAACAACTGACAAGAAATATGAGGCCATTTTACAGGACATGTTGCCCTGTTTTTTCGTGATGTTCCCATATACCATGATGATAATGCCCCAAAACACACTGTCAAACAAATTCAGAAGTGGTTTAGTGAGCAACAGGATGAAGTCAAATGCCTGCTATGGACTCCCTAAATCACCGTAGTCTTTGACGGGAAGTTCTGGAGTGCAGAATTCAAAATTAGACTTACGCATCCTTCAGCTTACAATGAACTACCAGCTTTTCCTCATAAAGAGCTCAGTATTCCATCACACCGCACACTGTTTGAAACGTATGCATTTCTACATTCCACATAAAGGCTGGCCCTGCTACTTATTAGATCATGTCAGGTCAGACTGGGGAGCATGCGCTGATACAGAGCACTGCCGGTGCACCACACCGCTTGGCGACCACCCAGGCCAACATATTTTCCAGTTCCACTCTCAGGAAGTGCCCATCTATCTACTTTACCCAAGTGCTACGCGGGCGTCCCCTCAGCCTGGTCCAGCCGGTTGGACCCTCAGCAATGAGGATCCTGCAAACTGGATCACCCTCAGAGATGTGGCTGTAGTGGTGTAGCTGATGCTCCCTCACAATGCAGGTAATGTGCCTCACTTGGGACCCCCTGAGCTCATTCAACAAAAGTCAAACCAGCGATAACCAAGGATTCTCCAAAGAGACACAGTATCAAAGGACTCCAGTCTCCGTCTCAGGTCACTGGATAGCGCCCATGTCTCGCAGCCATACAGGAAGATGGGGAGCACCTGGACTCTAAAGACTTGGACCTTCGTACTCTTACAAAAATATACAGAGTGCTGCACAACCCTTTCCAGCAACCTCATGATTCCCCATGCTCTCTAAATCTGTCTGCTGACTTCATAGCAAGAGTCACCAAAGCTAAGATTAGTCAAAGCAAGTGAACTTCTCAACAAGGTCAACACTCTCCCTGCAGACAGACGGCTGAGCCCAAGAGGTTAGTAAAGGCCTGGATCTTAGTTTTGATCCAGGATATACGTAAGCCCAGACACTCAGACTCCTCACTCAGTCTCTCAAGAGCCCAGATCAGAGCCTCCATTGAGTCTGCGAAGCATCGTCAGCAAAGTCAGGATCAGCAAATCTTTCCTATCCAACAGATGACTCTGACTCTGCCCAACACCCAGTCCACTCAAGCATTGAAGAGAGTAGGAGCAAGAACACACCCCTTACGAACCCCAGAATCAATTTGGAAAAACACAGAAGTTCTGCCTCCACCCTGTACAGAACTCACGGTATCAGTGTATTAGTCGGCCGTGACGTTTGAGCTTCGAGGGGAAGTCTGAGGATGTCCCAGAGGGCAGCTCGATCCACAGATTCAAATTCTTTATGGAAATTGGCGAAAGCTACCAAGAAACCCTACCTAGTCCAGTGGGTCACAACTGCAGTGTTATTCCTAAGCACCATACCCTCACCTGCCCTGACCGCATCTCTCCAAGGAACAGATTTCAATGTATGTAATGCTTCAATGAGCAAGGTACCATCCCAAAAGCACTACTCCTCAGGCGCTCAAGTAACTGCCCCCTGTTGTGTTGCAATGTCACATGGGTTAAAAGCATGCTGTGGTATGTCAACAATGACGATTAATCACCTTCATCTTCATCCTTCTCAGCTCCCAGTACAGACCGGAGTTGCCATCAAGTTATGCACTGTGACTCCACTCAATGATATCCAGGGTGCCCTGTAATATGAAGCATCTTATTCTGGAAACACCAGCAGGTCTCAGAAAGTCACATCATATTAGGATCTATAGTCACGCCAAAATCTGCGAGTTCCTCACACAAACTGCATGCAAACTCATTAGAAATGGCCTGATCTGGCTAGGTCCAGCCTCATTCTCCTAGTAGTTCCTGCTGGACCTAAGCTGATTCTTCAGAGAAATAACAATAAGTCTGTGGTCAGAATTCACAAACTGGTCACCCCTGTAGACCCTGCAGTTCTTTAGGAGCCTCCTGTGTCTGCCCATGAGGATGTGGTCGATCTCCTTTATTGCACCACCGGTATACGTCTAACGGTGTGGCTCAGGTGTTGGAACCAGGATCCAGCGACTGCAGACCCTGATCTCTTGCAAAGACAAGGAACATGGAGCCACTTTCACCACGAATTCCAGACCCGTGGGGACAGACACAACCCACACAGCCAGCCCTGTCAGTGCCGGAGGTCGCTTTGAAATCACCCATGACCAGAGGGGTGTCACCCCTTGGGCACCCATCAACCACCAAGTGAAGTTGCAAATGAAATCTCTCCCTCACCAAGATATCCCTCACTTCAGAGGGATCATACACTGAAACAACAGACAAGTCACCCAGAGAGTGCCTTAATCAGAGTCTCAAAATACGCTCATTGAAATGACTGACATGAGACACCATTGGGAGGAGCCAATCCGCCACAGCAACAGCTACTACCTGAGTATGGTAGCCAGAGTGACCCCGACCAATCAGAGATGCGGCCCACCTACAGAACTCTGGCTACTCCCCGGTCTCATACAAGCCAGTCCACATTTTTACTCCATTTCCAGCTCCCTGGAGCAAAGCATAGACTGTACGGTGGTCCCCAAAGATTAGTTTAAGAAACACTGATCTAGACATGGATGCATCTTCCAATAGCTTTTAGGATCATGTGGAGCGTATCCTAGGCAACTCAAAGTACTAGGCTAGCATACATTGTCTGGACATTGTTTTCTAAAAAAAAAAGCCTATTCACTTTCCAAACTCAATCAACTGAAGTTTTGTCATCTGTTTCCCCTAAATTCAACATTTTAACTAAAATATATTGCTGTTGGTGATTTATATTATTTTCCTCTTTTATAATCCCTTTTTAAACAGATTTGCAGCAAGTAAAGGTGAGAAATGACATAGTGGAACTCTGACGTTCTCTTTGAACTTGTTCTTATTCCCCCGTAATAAAGCAACGGAACCTCCAGCACATCACTCAGTGTGACGGCTTCAAGAACATGCACGTGGTTCCAGTCAGCCTGCAGGCCGTGCCGGGAAAGGCTATCAGATGCACAATCAATTAGAGAGTGAAAATGCCAACTGATCTTTCACTCCCTGCGGTGATGCCTATAAAGCCAGGCTGTTCTGCGGAGAGACTTTATGCTTCTTGTCTCTGTCTATAAAGACATCTGTGCCCTGGTTTCAAAGCCCTTTAAACCATCAGAAAATGTTCTTTGGCAGTTTTATTAGGGTGCATAACTTAAAGAACTGTTAACAGGCATGCCTCCTGGGGCCTTCAGCTTGACCTCTGTAGAGAGCGGCCCTTCATTGCTGCGATAATGCATGTTGGGGGGGGGGGGGGGGGGGTGGAAATGATAATCCCATTCTGTATGATTCCCAATAATTCAAATACATGGACTTTTGATGCACAGATTAAGGCTCGTTTGAAAGGATAGTCCTCTAAATGGTCAATCCAAAATGTATACTTTGGTTTTCAAGCAACGGTTTAAAAAGATGAAATTTGGAAAAAGCCGAAACATTATTAAGTTTTTTGTCTTTTGTAAATTCGGTGATGATTTCCTAATCTCTAACAAATCGAAAAAATGCATGGGCTTTCCAATGCAATATTTTCGGATGACATTTTCGCACAGGCTGACATATTTAGTGTCCACACCTCTCTAGTCAGCCTCTGCTACAGGTACACAGCCGAGAGGTACAAATCCCCCAAAATGCTATTCAGGATCAGACATTTGTATTTGTATTTGATTACTTTTGAGTATTTTGTAATATGGAAAAATGGAAGATGGAAAAAAATGTATGTAATTTGTAACAAAATACTTTGAAAATGGAAGATATATTTAAATTATTTAGAATACTTAATAAAATGTAATTTTTTGTATGTCATTTTAAGAACCCTCGTCCCCAGGCTTACAGACTTTTATATGCAGCCTGTCACAGTCTCTGGTTAAATGCAAGTAAATCTCATGACACATTCTGTTGTACCAAGCTCGCTTGTTGTGAAGTTCTTTTTGCCATGGCCATTAATCCAGAGATAGAAGCTGCTGTGGTGCTCTGTGTAACTTGCTTTAAGATAAAGCATGTAGTAAAATATACTATCAGATATTGCTCACTCAATGTCATTATAGGACTGAAAAACAGGCATGCTCAGGCAGTGGCATGTTGTGGTTGATCATGTATGGAAAATTTAATTAGTTACTTCTGTTCCTAAGGACAAAATTAATTTCTATCAGCTAAACGTAGGTGCTTTTATAGCCACTGAGGGAGAACCGACTGGAGAACTTGATGCTGCATATTATATGCATTGTATATCCTTTTTGTTGAGTGTATAACTAAAAAGCAGTTTCTTCTTTGAGTTTGCGCATGTTCTGCACCCTACTGTAAGACACAGAGAAATTCGTGCATTATTATATTATTATATATATATATATATATATATATAAGTAAGTGTTGATATGCCTCCTTTTGCATGCACACGCACACACCGGCACCCCTATCAGCTACTACCTCTAATTCCATGGCAAACACTGGGTATAAATTACACATGTGACAGTTCTGTATCCGAGAGAAAATCACGATAAAATTATTCGCGATCTCAGATCGTGGTTTGGTTCAAGCTCACGATACCCCCCCAGTAGCAGCCTGTTGAGCACACATTATGCTACTAATGTTACAAGAGCCGCTTATGCTATTCAGGGACATGGTGGGGGACTATAATTTAAATCATTAAATTATTATTCTATTTAAAGTTATGGTAAGCTGTATATTTTATCAATTTTACACATTACTAAGGCTGTAACCATGCACATCCAGCACGGTTACTTTTTTACATGTATTTTTGTATTTTCAAATGACAGATGACTTGTATTTTCTCACACCAGTATTTTGTATCTTATTTGGTTGCATTTGATGAGCAAGTATTTGTAATAAGATGCTTTTTTATGTATGTGCCCATCTCTGTCCAAGTTTCCCGGTATCCATCTGTCTTCCAACCGCATGTCCAAGTCAGGGTCAAAGCTGGTTCCTGGAGCCTGTCCCAGACAGCATAAGTCACCAGGAAGGGCTACTTCCTAAATGGAATGCCAGTCCAATCACACACAGTTCAGCTCAGTGATGCTAAGTAAGTCATCGGCTGACTTTGGATGAAATCGGCATGACACAGAGAGAACTTGCACACTCTGTACAGACATGGTGTGTGTGTGTGTGTGTGTGTAATCTAATCCTAGAGGTGCGAGGCAACAGTAGTACTATCCTCTGAGCTACCTGGCTACCCCTCATGAGCTTTATATTGCATGAATTTGTATGGATACATCCTAATTGCTATGCTACATTAGTTTATTTGTGGCTATTTTTCACCTTTTTCCAGATAGATGTGCACCGGCCCATCACAAATAAGCAAATGATACCAGTCAGGCTACAACAAACAATTCTCACTCATTTATTGTGTGTGTACTGCATAGTATAGGCCACAGTGTATATGGACGTCCCTTATGTACTTTATATGTACTTTTTATAGGCACCATTTTCCAGGAAAACTATTTGATCACCCTCTTTGAAGGAGCCAGCAAATAAAATTTAATTCTTCCAATCCTGGAAAAATGTGCTACACTAAATAAAATGTGATGATTGATTATATGTGTGTGTGTATACATATAGATATAGTTCTGGAAAAAATTAAGAAGCTGCTATATATTTTTTTTTAATCTGCATTGTTAAATCCTGGCTCTGCTGGCAGAAGGCTACACTGCGTGGCAGGCTGATTCTAGGCACAAAGATTTAAGAGATCAGTACACAAGAACAAGGTGAAGCTGGAGACACTGGGAACGACCAGGAACCTGCCAGGTAGAGGGGGGAAGCGACTTTCTAATGCCGAAGATGACCGTAAACTTGTCCTCATGAATCGGAGGATGGCATCAAGGGACCTTCGTGAGGAATGGGAGACATTAAGTGGTGTGACATGCACTGCTAGGGCAGTTAGTATCAGGCTCCTAGAAGCAGGACTGAGGTTCCATAAAGCAAGGAAGAAGCCCTTCATTAAAGAGAAGCAGAGAGGAACCAGGCTGCAGTTTGCAAAAAAGTGCATATTTTACACAGATACATATTTTTTCCATAAATAGATAAATAGAAAGATAGATAGATAGCTAGCTAGATAGATAGATCTGTGATATATTACTTTGTATGTCATGGCAGTACACAATGACTGATTCACCTGAGATGTGATTTTGCTTGTGAAACTGGCACTGCAGTTGCAAAAGTGATTTTTTGAGTGAGGAAGGTGAAGCTTCCCACCTAAAAGCAGAACAATTTTGCATATTTTCTACATTTTCCAAACATTCAAGTAAAAAAAAAAAAACAGTTGTGAGAATTTCCGATGCCAAAGAGAGACAATCATGTCAGTGAATTCAGGGTAGGCAGTTAAAAAATCTGGTGATAAGAGAACAGGGAAAAAAACATTCATATAGATCCCTTTTCAGATAAAGGTAGTCCTGCTCACAAGGTAAAACTATACATTTACTGAATTTATTGAGTGTTCTGGTGGATTGATGTTTTCCGTATCTTAATCACACTAAAGTATTAGTTTGGTGGGGAGAATTTGCGCTACCATTAAAAATTCAATAACAAAATAGTAATAAATCAATGCAGTAATAAATCATAAGCTGTATTTAATAAGAGCACCTGTCTACAAATCATAACAAAACCAACACCCATCAAATCACTCAGATTTGATTACTTCAAATTGCAGGCAGCCCAAAGGGTAACCAAAGCATATGAAAGACACCCTAAGCTTATTCCCCAACCCCACGAGTGACTCACTAGCTGTAAAAAGGGCTCTCTCCTCAAATGCCTCTGAAAAAAAAGCCTAGATCCACTTTCCTCACAAGCCTGTCTGCCAAACAATTACAGCAAGGCCTCACGTGCTCTCTCAATGTTCTCAATGTGTATTTTATTAGCTGTTTAATATCCGCTTTAGAATGTCTTTTATCTGTTTGCTTGCTTTTCAGCTGTCTGGCTGACAGAGCTGCCCACAACCGGCGACCCCCCCAGTATGTGTGGCTGTCAGTCCCTTCTCTTAATGACTTCATAATGACACGTGCCACAAATCACCTATTAAGTCCTTTGCTTAAGTGTTTAAGAGGTTGAACAGTTTAAAAATACACTACATATCCACACCAATGTTAACAAACAAACAAATTCAAGGAGGACTCAGGCAAAAGGCACAGTGTGTACCTACAGGGTTGCCCTGCACTTCGCCATTACCGTTTGGGGGCAATATCGTTGTTAGCATTTCTATTCAGCAGTTAGAGGTACGCAGGTGGGCGGGACTGCAGGACAAACTGGCAGGTCATGTGCTCATGGAATGAATCATGTTAGGGGTAAAATTCAGGTTGGCGGAATCTGATTGATCAGAACCCTTCTAATTCCAGACACTGAACATGGATAGAATCCCCCTGGTGATGTAGCAGGGAGTCTGAACAAGCTGTGTCCTGAATGTTCAAAGTTTTTTCTCCTAAGGAGGGGATTAGCAGCTGACACACTTAGCTGAAGGGTAAACAGAGGGCTAATAACAATATATTTGGTCAGAGTAATTAAAGTGTTGATTTAAAATCCTGGCAGCGAGTGAGACACAGTGTCCTGATTGGGGATTTGAGAAGTTATGTCTTTTTAACCTTTTCCCCTCTTTCCAGTCTGCAGGACAAGGTGCTTAAAAATCCAACTGTTGCTCACTCTGACCTTTTATTATTAAGGCAACAACATGTATTCCGTCCCTCAAAGGAAAATAGCCTTTGCACAGCTAGGGTCAGGAATAATTCTGCTTAATTTTGCACAAAACGTGCAAATCATCAGCTCCTGGTTAGGCTTTTCAGAAAATCCAATGTCATGATAGCACTGATGAAACAGACTGGCTGTTATGTAAGATACCACACCCCCACACCACAGCCCTCGACCCCATCATTTTGACCTCATGTTTTCCAAATGCGACTCTCAACACTCACTAAAACGCGGCACGGGGGTCTGTTGGTAGCACAGCTGACTCACATTTGCTCCACTACTTAAAGACTGACAGATTTGGTGTCTCCTCATGGGTGTGATGAACTGGCATCCATCCTGGCTCCACGTCACCTTGTAACCTCAGTAACCAAGCTCCAGAACGTGACTTTGATTGGAGAAACAGTTTCCACAACTGGCTGTTTGGTAGGGTTAAGAGAGAATTTCCTCTTCCTGCTTATAAAGTTTTACTACTCTGTGAGTCAAATAAGGCCATAGAGACCTCAGTCATGAAATGCAAGATGCACCATAATCAAAAAAGGCATTCTTAAATTGAACCAAATGAGGATAAAAATTTATTTTTTTGCCAGAGGCTTGTGAGCTCAAATTCAAAATACACTGCGGATTTACCACAAGAAATATCTGTCAGATTAAGTAGCATAAATTTGCTCTGAATAACTTGAAAAGTTAATTTGCCCCGTTGCAAATGACCATGGACAAATGATCACAGTCATCGAGGGAAGAGATGGCTTCAATTTCAGGCAGCATAGAGCTCAAGGTAGGGGCTCACTCAGGTCACCATGCCTGTCACTGTTAGCTCATACATACTTATATGTTTTACGTTATAATGCAAATCACTCAGTCTGTGAATATGACTATGTCTTTGTTTTGACTTTGTTCAATATAAGAAACTCTTGTGTAAGGAAACTCTTGTAAACCCCATCAAGGATATATGTTTTGAACATATCTAATCAGCTACTTCCCTTAGTATGAATTGGGTCAGTTTAAAAATGAAACTCTCTTTTTCGCCGATGTCTGAAGTAGTTGCAAACTCTGCAAATAACTTTTAAAATGAGCGAGTTTCTGTTTTAAATGAAACAGAATAATGATTATTTTCTTTAAACCACCTTGTATTAAATGGTCCACATTTAAAACATCCCTCCCATCCCCTGTATTTCATTGAAAGAAAGGCAATATATGGAGATTTCAGTGTTTATTGTGTCTCTGGGCACACTTAAAAAAAAAAAAACCTAAGGTTCAGCTCTTACAACATTGCCGTTTCTGAAAGCCGTATGGCTTCATCACCCTCAGCCATAGGCACCGCTAGCCAGCTGAACTTTGGACATACTGATAGATACAAATATATGCTTATTCCACAATAATGCCTCTTGGTAAACATTAAGCCATAAGGGACTCCCATATGAACTGAGCCCTGCTAGTTAATCTTCTCATTTTCTAATCATCTCATCCAGGATGTTCCCCTGCCTTGTGTCTTGTGCTGGCTGGGAGAGGTTCCAGGCCCTCGCCGTGGCCAGATCCAGGATCAGCGGTTAAAATAGTGCCTGGGCAATTATTTCATATAGAGCCCCAAATCCAAGCTTCACTATGACAGCAGGGCCAGTTTTAATATATATATATTTTTTTGGAGTGGCCTCAGTCTTGGAAGATGCGTTTGCATTTGCGGGATGGAACATAGCATAAAACATAGCGTAGAAGTTTAACTTTTTCTTTCTTTTGCTCAGGCTGTAAAATTACCTTCATCAGCTGGACGTCCCACAGGCTGGCTTTTGTCCAGGTCGCGATTATAAGATGGGTGGAAAGACAGTTTGTCTTGATTTGTAGGGATTAGCCCCCCCGATCACTGGAGCACTGCTTATATTGGAAGGCTCTGGCACTGACATCAACACAAATATGCTGTTTGTGAGAAAAATTATTAGTTTACTTACCTGCTTAATCTTGTACTTTTATTTGGTTCTTTGACTTGGCCACATATCCATGATATTGATTAGATATCACAGGACTGAGAACATGAGGAGTCATAATTGAGATAAATATGCCATATTCGTGGCAGATAAAATCAACTCATGTCTATAAACATCTGGAGTTTGTGGACAGAGACCAAATCGAGAGTAAATCAGGGGTCTATAAAGAAATAACCCAAGGTTACTCACATCACCCAGGGTCTGATTACAAATCAAATTAAGTGCATATTAAAATACACATTAATATATATATATTTCACTTAAGGAACGGTGCTCATGAATTCGACAGCTCCCAGCCTTTTAGATGATTTTACTGTTTAAATGAAGACAAAATAACATTTAAATTGCGACAGCTTTCTTCACCGGGTGATAAATTGCGAAACCCGATTGACTCGTCCAAACTGCATCAAAAGTTCATTTTAAGGAGATAATAACCTAAAATATGCTGGGATTCCTGACTTACAGTGGTGAGGTCAGATCTCTGAAATGGTATTGTAGATGGCCCTTGATGTTCTAAAACAAAAGTGCACATCCTGCATCCTAAAAAAACTAATAACAAAATATATAGCAAAGTGCTTGCAGTATGCGTGTGAAAAGTTGGGTGGGTTGCACACCATAGCACAGGCTGCTTTACAGATACTGTTGCTTATTGCTCAGATAGCCTTGCAGACATCAACATGCATTTTCATAAGGAACCATAATGACATCATCATTTTCTTGAACGAAAAACGTTGCAATGGGAGACCCGCAGGATTCTTTTCCTTTTAGACGTGACTGTCCCAGAAAGGCTGTTCTTTATGTGAATGTAGTGTTTGCGGGGTAAAGGCATTGTAAATAGTGTTGGCAATGTCACCACGTGCTCATAAGATGGAAAACATTTCAAACAGGTGGCTCTTTAGCTCGGAAGCATGAAAAATGACATGCTCGGGTATCGCACTTGGGCGATGAATGAGAAAAAGCGTTTTCGAAGCTACTAATAGCTCATGCTGCCCTGAAATGTACGAAGGTGGAGTGGAAAGTCATCCTCATTGGTCACCCAGACAGCTATGCGGGGGGGAGGGTAAACTCGATAATCTACTCATCTGCATTTGTCAGCATCATTGGGACGTAGCCTATAACATAATAGATTCATAAAAAATATATATATATTTTTAGGAGCCACCAAAGTCCCTCTCCTGGTGAGTTTTATATTTGTGCTTTTTTCTACCAGCAGGACCCCAAGAGTTCCTGAGATGGTCATTGAAAACATACAAAGTGCCATTAGTGTAAACATAATTTATTAACGTCTTCATTTTAAAAACCGCAGAGGCTCGCATTCATCTGTATTAGGAAGAGGGAAAAATCCATGTTAGCCTCAAGGACCCCAAAAAAAAAACATATTAGTTACATCTGGGATGAATAAAATTATTCATTCTTTTCTCAGAAATGTTTGCCACGATACAACAAAGATCAGGCAATGGTGCGTTATTAATAAATCGTGTTGATAGTAAAATATGTAGCACCGAAATATATTGATTAGAACTTGCTTGTTTATAAATTGTTTGCCTGTAAAATGTTAATTTTTAAAGCTCATATTTGCATTTGAAAGCTAGCACAAATGCCATTGTTGTTTACAGTACTTACATATTTGGGAAAATTCAGGTTTGTGTTAGTATCTGGAAGGCCCAAGACGGGGGTACATGGGCTGTCAGAAAGGTATGGGTACCCTGGCAGATTTAAGTGGCCCAGCACTCAACAGGGGCCTTTGAATATGTAAAATTACATGTAAAATTAGGCAGGCGGAGGGTGGCAAGGTGTCTCCTCATGGGTATGATGAACTGGCATCCATCCTGTGACAAAATGTGACATTTTGTAAGTGGACCCAGAATTTCCAGTTATACCTCTTGAGGGGTACCCCCTGGATGGGGCACATACATGGACACGCTCACACGCAGTCATACTCCATGAGTCATTTATATCCGCCAGTTAGCCTAGCTGCATGTCTTGGAATGTTGCATGACTAATGGCGCTTTTCCACTGCATAGTACGGCACGACACGGTTCAGTACAGCTCACTTTGGTTTGG
>JAODKM010000108.1:8190264-8203153 GCA_026780845.1 Petrocephalus sullivani | reverse complement strand
GTATGACAACCTAGAACCTCTATCTGTATGTCAGAAGATCAGAGGGTGACAGGGGCCATCTAATGGAATCACATGTGGCTGATCCATGCTTTGGCCCAAGCAGGGCGAAGCAGCATTCAGTTTCTATGCTTCCCGAAGACCTGAGGTCTGCTGCAACCGTCAGCTCATTTAAATCAGGGCTTAAAACATTTCTGTTTGCTGCAGCTTTTCAATAAACTAAATCGGTTTAGTCATATTCTGTCATTAAAATGTAACTGCTTTTCAGTAACCTATCTATTTGTTTGTTTTGGCTTTATTGTTACTATCTATTTTTTCATTTTAATTAATTGATTTTTATTATTTAACTTTTTCCCTTATCTTTGAAATGCGATTTTGATGTTTTTATTTGAATGTATTCTTGTCTTTATAAAGCACTGTGAATTGTCTTGTGTCTGAATTGTGCTATATAAATATACTTGCCTTGCCTTGTTGAGCTTCATAAACTGCATATCTCCAAAGACAGGATAAGGGATGGATAGAGGAGACAGAGCCATACTTTAATTAGTTTGGCTTTTATTTGTGCATCTTTAAAATATTTCCTCTCATATGAGCACTTGGCCATGCTCCTTATCTCTCTCTTCTTGCAAAAGGCCTGTCTGTTTCCGGGGGTTATCAGAACGAAAATCGCATAAAAATGCAGCGTCACAAAGGCATGCACTGAACACAGGGGCTCACCTGACTCAAAGTTATCCCTTTGCTCCAGGGTTACTTCTATGTCAAAGTGTTTAACTGCTGGCAGGAAATCTGAAGAGGAAGAACTAGAATCGCAGAAGATCCACAAGTCAGATACTTCTGTTTCCGGCTGAGGCTTCTATCTCCATGCTGGGTTAAGGCACTCAGTTCCTAGCTTGATGAAGACATCCTGAGGCCTCCTTGGATGAGGCAGTGGCCCAGCCAGCCTGCACCGACTAGCAAATAGGCAGCTTGTCGTGGATGGAGACTCTGCAGCATAGCTGTCATGCTTTGACATCAGGGATCCAGAGAGACATATGACCGGTCTGTGACAGGAGTCCCATAGGACCAAACCCCATTACCATGCTTTCACCTGTATGACATTCTCTGGTGTAGAATTAACACAGGAGTAAAACAAAAGCACATAAGTCCTGCCCTCCAGATGATGGAGTGAATATGTAATGCATATAATACCATAAAATAGGCAAACTGCAGTGCTGCATGGTGCTAGAATGTTATACCATGTCGTATGTGTGGGACGGGAGGCGAAGGGTACAATCATTCCATTTAAAAAGTGCCAGCTTGGGTAATGGGTTTGTTTTCCACAAAGGGGCATTATCAGGAGTTATGGCAGGTTCTGGTCCAAATCACCCATCACTATGTAACACTGTGACATGCAGGGGAAACCCACACCAGTTTCAATACATACCACTGTAAAACAGCCCTAGTAGTGTCAACACCTCCGGTTTGGCTAAAGGCTTGGCAACGAAGCCTTCTGGTGTCCTCCGAGATGGCAAATGGTAAGACCAAGATGTAGGGAGACGTGGCTGCGGCGATACATAGAGCTAAGCAAAGAGAAACCGGACACGCAGACTCTGCTGCGGGGACGTAAGAAGCAAGAGGGTGTGAGAAGCATGAAAATGATCAACTGAAATTTTATCAAGGGCTGACCTTGTATAGAAAAATGAATGAACAAATGAACCTAAGCGCTATATCCCAGCTACAGTAATGCAAAGTGGTTCAACACATCCACTCCGTTTCTGTTCTGTTCTAATCCTAACTGGTGTCCTTTTATAACTTTGCTATTAAAATGGTGTGAAGATTAAAATAGAGCTTATCTACTTAGGTGCTCTTGGCCTCCACTCTTCTTTGCTCTAGTCTATAGAACTATGGGACTGTGGCATTTACACCACTTGAAGGTTAGAGGGCGCTCATGGACCAACTAGGCCCTGTCACCGCCAGGTTCAGACGGAATCTCGCTGATCTGCCGCTGCCCATTTCCAGGTTCCCACGCTGTCCATGCTGGGGTTGATTCAGGATATGGATGCAGGTCATGTAGGCAGGTGGATGGCGCCTTCAGTTACTGTCTCCTTTGTACTGTAGACATGTCAGTTGTCTGGAATTTTTGAGGCGAATGATTGAAAGTGTTCAGTTTTATGCGAGAAATAAAATATACCACATGGAAAATATATTAGACATACTCAAGATCACAGTGATTTTGTTCCATTAAAAGATTAATTGCTTTGAAGACATGATGCTGAGGAACAGTTTCTCAATCTGCTATGAGCCCTATCAACCTTGAGCACAGACAATTCTAATTTTCTACGTTTTTTATACGGTACCCTTGCAAAAAAACAACAATGTCGCTTACTGACATACAGCAGTGCCAATATTAAAAATGAAAAGCAAAAATTAATGAGTAAAGGAAACAAAATCCCATATTTACAGCACAACAAAAAGTCTGGATGTTTAAGGTCAATTGCCCAAGGTCAAGGTCAAGCAATTATAACATTATACAGTATTAAGTCAAAGTATTTTATTGTCTCTACGATGCATGGGGCATACATTATAAAGGTCAGGAACTGGTCAGTGCGCATATAGCCACCTGTAGGTCAGGTTTTTTTTCAGACATGGCTGTTCCAGGCTTTTCCTGGTGCTGGAGGTCCACTTTCTGCTGGGGTCGCCTCATGCTGGTTCTGAGCACATGTGAAATGAGGTCACCAGTGCGGAGCGATCTGGTGTGCAGAATTCCCAGCCGTCAAGCGGGGTTCCCAAAGCAGAGGGGCCGGAGGGGCCCAACGTTTGTTTCACAGTTAAACAAAACTGCAGTTCTGTTTCCTAGAGCGGAGCAATATAAACACTGAGGAGTGGGAGGTGTGAAAACTTACAGTGCTGGTGAATCTTATGTTTCTCTTGCTAGCTGTGAACGACAGCAGCAAAAGTGCGGGACGGCGATCAGTTCGGCCTTCAAAGGAGATCAGGTCACGGTCGCTCGAGTCCAGCAGGCCGGCCCAGAAAAGGATTGTTGAAAAAAAAGTGAAAAATATGAACGTTACAAATAGATTAACATCCAGGAAAATGTGCTGGTATATTCCTCACAGGAGGCTACTAGTTCTGTGCAATGTTAATGATTCTGTTATGTTGTTTGAATCCTTTAAGCCTTTATTCATTTACACAAGCTGTGCTTCAAACCCGGCTCATGGGGGCCCCATTGCCAGCAGTTTTATTACCTAACCAGTCAATGCAGCAAGGCCCTTAATCATTAATAATTAACAGGTGAGTCAAATAACCCAGACTCAGGTCACTGCCAGTGATGAATGGGGGCTCAGCAAGACCGGGTCTGAACATAGGAGAGGCATGCTTAATTTATATACTCCAGACAGCAGGTGGCCAGGAGACAGACGTGTTCACTCATGGCTGCCAGTCCAATCACAGGAGATTTCTGCTCTTGTATTCTTGATAGTGTCATAAACCTGAACTCTTCCAGTAAAAATATCTGGCTGTATAAACGGGCAAATTTGTTGATCCCTTTTGGATAAAGATGTGGACTTAGCAACAAATAATAGCAACAAAAACAAGAATATTAACACTTGGAAAGAATGGAAGGGTAGGAACGAACTGGGAGGCAATGTGAGCAAAGAGCCTGGGGCCCCAGAGAGCACACTGACCCTCACCATTGCTGGAATCCCCTGCTTCCCCTGGGAAACAGCAAGACAAGACAACTGTCAGCATGGGCTACAGATTTATGCTTTTCTCCTGGTCACATGACCTGGTGAGAGTAGCCTCACGGGGAGGTAAATCAGGCCTTTGGATTCTTTATTTTTATGTCCACGTGAAATGCATTTCAGTTTTCAGTTGCTAAATCTGATAAATAAGGTGCCTTTTTGGCCAGGGCGAGACACCTGCATTTCTCATTTGAAGCTACTGTAGTCTTTTTTTTTGAGTACAACATTCTTGCTCTTTACAAAATCTGTGTAAACTGAACTTAATTTCTGCATATCTGCATTTTACATTTTTTTTGTGCCAGCAAAAAAATGATTCAGGAGAACTATCACAATATAGTGACCACAGCTCTACCTACTCATACAAAATATGGCTAGCTATAACCATATATTTGGAAGGGAGAATCTTTGCTTTACTTTATGGATGTAATCCTATATTCCACATCGCTCGTACGTCATACACTGCATTATCTGCCAATCTGCCATTATCTGGAATGCACGCAGAATTCTAAACTGGCTGCTATACCTAAAGCAGGGATGGCAAAGCCAGTGGAACCAACACCAAATAAAGTGAGTAGATGCAAAGCCTGCAGACCAGTCTGACCAGGGCTATGCCAGTCGTACACAGACAAGCTGCTACAGGCTGGAACACTACAGCCCACCACAAACAGTCAAGTTTCCCTTGACTGGAGGACGTCAACCATAGCACGGAAGGCAGAAAGGCTAGGCACAAACACTGACGTACATAACTGCAAAGTGGATGTCGATATGATCTCACTGGGCTGTGCAAGCTTGTCATAATTATTCTACTAGTTCGAGGTGTGATCCTGTTTTCATATGCCAAAACAAAACATCTTCAGTGCCTGAAGCATTTATAGCTGCTGACTGAAACATTGTTCTGAATATTTTTCATTAAAAATATTTATTTAGTCTAGCTCGAAATGCTGTCAATCTACTGTAATAGCAGTGCATTTGTCCTAGATGTTAATGGTTCGAGATTGTTTAGCTGTACAAACGTGCTCTTCAAATCGTAAAAGAGGTTGATAAACCCAGTATGTTAAGTGGTTCTCTTCAAATCGTGAGAGGAATTTGCACAGCTAACTGCCTGATTTTGGTGAGTTACCAGTTAAATGTTAAATGGTTCTGAACAGAAAACTCCAGGCCTTTTCTACAGATGAAAATCAGTACACAATAAAAATCGCTATCTTAAGTATTCTGGTGCAGGCAGGCAGAAAGCGCGATACTGACTTCATGATAACATCTTATCTCGCTGTCGCTCCCAAAAACGTTTGCATTGGCGGGGAAGCATCCCGTATTTGCTGACAGATAGCAGTTTTGCATCTGGCGTTGGGAACATATCTTCTGGCACCGACCTGCAGCCATAGATCGCCGGAAAAGCAAACGGGCCACCAGCATAGACGCCTCCCGTTCGGAGCCGCTGGTTCGCCGGAAATGCCCGAAGCTGATAAAGAGATTCGTGTCTTTTCGGTTTCGCGAGCTGGACCTCCGAGTGAGGATATGCAATCAATAATTCTTCAGTAAAGTGAAATGTAACAATTAAACCGTATATTAGGAGGGGGATCTTTATTTCACTTTCTGACTAGCGTTCGTCTGTGTTTCACATTACTTTTAAACGTACGATTCCAGACAGGCTACTGTACCAAAAGGATGCATGACAAAATTTATGGTAGCCTAGTAAAGCGCATAGATTTATGCAGAGAAGCCCAGTGCTGTAAACGAATGCAGTTTCTCTTTATAGGAATCCGTGGCCCCAGTGACCGTAAGGGAGGGGTGCGTTTGCCCCGTCATTTAGCCTCACGAAGTGATCTGCAGCCGCAGAGATTGCCCTGATAAGGGGGGCCTGACTTGCGAGGGGCACACCGCTGGACTGGCTTAATAAAACACAGCCCAGAGACACCTTAAATCATTACTTACTTGTCATTGTAATAACCTCTCACTCACATGGTAACATTTACAATTTCTTAGAAATATAGTCCTGAAAGGCACTGTGCAGAACACCTTAATTTTATTGGGCTCCTGCTTTAATGTTTTGTGATTTCCAAACGTCCCGGGTAGCTGCCAAGGCGTTTTGGATAGCATGTGGTTTTCTACACGCACACTCACGAACCTGAATAATCCCCTCAACGGTTTTATTCTGCCTTGTTCCTGTACCAGGGCCACGCGGTCCATCCTTATAAATGTCATATTTACTGGCATGGGTAACCTAATGCTGTGAACTGCGCATAGTCTAACCTGATGCTCTGAACTACGCATAGGCTAATTGCATATTACTAATTATTGGAATAAAACGTAAGAGAAATGTTTTATTAAAGTCTTATTATATTCGTTGTAAATGAGCTTCGATGAAAAGCCTACTTTACAGATGCTATATACAAAATAAAATCAGATAAACGATATAAGCCTATATCAATCTGATTGTTGGCAACGCTGTCATGTCTGCCGTACCATCGTTAAATGAATGCATTCCCACAAACAACGGCTTTCATACCTACACATGTGGCTGTGTGTATTCTATTAACCGTATTTATATTTTTGTTACCTGTTCAATAATAATACAAATACTCAAAAGAATATGTATTATCACTATTGTCATTGTTAGTGTGATTTTATCTTAACTTTTGATTTTATTATTTTTTATTTTATTTAGTATTATAAATAATGTCATTGCACTTATTGATGCAGTGTAGTTTCCGTATAAGTTCTGTTGTAAGACTCATAACACCCATAAACAACAACAAGAACAGTAATAACAAGTGTTTTGCCCTCAGTCTGGAGCCTAGCAACTCTGCTGACTCCTTAGGAAGATCTAAATCTCTGACGAGATCATTTAGTTCAGGCTGTATGAACATTTGAGGCTGGCTGGTACCAGCACTGAACTCTTTACCAGAATCGCTGTCTCCTTGATTAGTGTCATCAGTAACGGAGACATCCTCTGAGGAACTTGGTGGGGTTGGCACAGGAACACATGAGGAACAGGATGCATAGCGGATGGGAGATTTGGGTACGAAATTTCTTTTTTGTTTTTCAGGGAATTGTCCTGATCACCAAGATCGCTCCAAAATATGCAAAATATACTTTCTTAATGAAGGCAGTGATGTTCCTGTGCTGTTTTTCCACATGACAGTTTCCACATATGTAAGAAAATCTGTCAGGAGAAGTCAGAGAACCTCGAGCAGCCATATTCATGAGAGCACAGCAATTTAGCTCTAGTTCCTTTGTTTTGAACACTGTATTTGTGTGCATTTACATGTTTTTTGTCTTATTTCCTGCTCGCTCATGGCCCTTGCTGGTTGAAAAAGATAAATATTCAGTCATTTGGTTAGAAAAGTTCTAGATACTTTGGTGAGTACAGTACGGACCATCAGGGAATATAATAACAAGCGGCCAAGTTGAATATGGCGATTTGCGGGAAAACCTTACGTGATGAGAAGAAATGGGTGCCATTTTTGGATTCAGCGCCCCCAAAAACATAAGAATCAGTGAAAACTTCAGGTATAAAAAACTTCCATCGCCGGCCTGCATTATTAATCCCAGTGCAGTCCAGCAGAGACGAACAAAGTCATGGCGTTTCACCTCATGAGGTTCCCCCTGTCTGTGAGTCGCGGTACAGCCTGTGCTTTGAGCTGATGCAATGCCACCCGTTTGAACAGAAACTTGTGAATGCCATGCCGAGTCCCACGCAAATAATAATAATAATAATAATAATAATAAATTATCCTGGAGCCCTGAGGTGTACAGTGTGTCAACCATACCCAATCCTTGCCACTGTTACACGATATCATTCATAATGTATTTGACTGTTTGAAAATACTTATTGTTTTGGTTTGATAGCTCCAGATGAGGTCTGAGGTGTTTTCGACCCCAGTGTAATGACAGGCTGCTTGTAGGGCCGCCAAATCGCACGCATCTGGCCTAACACTCCCGCTTACAGACTCTTAAACTCGCACAAGAAATCATACGGAAAATCTATATTATTCCTTTACAAGCATAAAATTAGCTACATCAAAAGTGCTGGGGTAGTTTGCAAAGCCTACGGGCTACTTACAAGGTAATAAAACTCTTACATACATATAAATGCGTGCGCACATGTGTGTGCAGACTTGTATCGAATTTAAAAATCTTACTCTAGCCTGCTGACCAAAGTGGGCAACCCTAGCTGCTGTTTGAGAGTGTTAGTGATTCCCAGGTTTAGTATGCCTACCCCAAACCGAGTCCCAGAGGAGAGGTGATTTAACCAGCAACACAATCTTATATAAATAAACATAAATAAAACATAAATAATAAAGGCAGCGCCCACCCATGCGATATACGACCCGCGATCCCTTTACACTGAGCCTCTTCTCTAAAAAAACAATGCAAGCAAACTTTATTAGGGTTGTTTTATACAGAGCAGAAGACACACTAAAGTAATACGGTATAGAGCCAAGAAAGGAATTAAACGACATTCACAGTGGTGATGAAGATCATTAAACACTTATAACTTTTTTTTCATTTCTTTAGTGAAGGGGAAAGCAGCGGACGCATTTATACTCGGTCTCAGAAAGCCGCAGAGACCACGTCCGGCTTGACAGATATATGACTTCTAAGTTGTTTTACAACGATGGACTGTTAATTATCGCAGTGCAGTAAAACCAAGGTACTGCCGAAGCAGAAGCAACATCTTCTCACGAGTCCGCGCAGGACAAGCTCTCAAAACGGCGCTGCGTGGCGTAGTTCATTTCAAGAAACGACATATGCCGTCTCGCCCATATTTATGATCTAGGTAAACTACATCATTTGCAAAGGACGGAAACAATAAAGTGTACGCCGGCCCATTCTCCTGCCCAGTGGTTCCTGCTTATTTCACTTCTCGATCTGCATTCCAGCACATAAAAATCATACGCGCTTCTAAGTGGTGGGACCCCTCATAGGCTGCGAGGAGGCGCAGGTCCGCGGAGGAGGTGTCGGAACATCAACGTCGAGATTAAAAAAAAAGAAAAGAAGAAAAATTCACGTGTTTTAAAAGGCTGAATGTAACGAGAACCCGCAACGGTGGGAATCACGCTTTAATCAGGTAAGACCGTTTTTTTAGCCTAACTTAAACTGTTTTACTTCTAGTCTTTATCCAACAATAATCCGTACTTTATTTCATAAACACATCCCACATGTTCTTAACTATTTACGCTTCCCGATGCGTGCATTTTTACCGGTGTTGATAAAAGTTAGTTTACAGATCCAATGCGGCAATCGCTAAACACTTTGCGTCACCGAAGCTACATCAGTAAAATCGGGTGCGACCCCTATGCGTTTCTGAGGAAGCGGAAAGTGCGCTGCGATCTGCCGTACACAGAGCCAGCGCTCTCCAGCCGTGACAGTGGCGTGCTAAATGAGCCCTTTGATTTACGTGTGCGTGCCAAAAGGCAGCGGCGCGCTCCTATTGGCCAGGAGGCGCTGCCGAGGCTCCTCTTCTACTTGGGCACTGCGCGATCTCCTCAATGACACCTAGGCGGTCGGTGTGGTCAGGTCCAGTCTGCTCTGTCAGGGGCGCACAGCTGCGGGGCAGGAGAAAGGAAGAAAGCTCAGCCTCTCTTTTAACTCCTGTTGGGCAAAGTCCTCCACGCTAACTTTGACATCCCTCTCACCCTGCAGGGGCAAATGGAGCGCTCCTCTCCTCTCTTCCGAAGGCCGGCCGTGCTCATTCAGGTCCTGCTTCTGACACTGGGCGTAACATGCACCCAGAGCTCCGAGGAGGAATATATTACGTGGAAGTCGCATTCCCCCACCTACGGGAAGAAGCCTCAGTGCATGGAGATCCCCAAAGACCTGAGGCTGTGCCATGACGTGGGCTACAAGAGGATGCAGCTGCCCAACCTGCTGGATCATGAGAGCATGGCGGAGGTCAAGCAGCAGGCGGGCAGCTGGGTACCTCTGGTGCACAAGGGCTGCCACAGGGAGACGCAGCTCTTCCTGTGCTCGCTGTTTGCGCCCGTGTGCCTGGACGACCCCATCCTACCGTGCCGCTGGTTCTGCGAGGCCGTCCGCGACAGCTGCACCCCCATCATGGAAGCCTATGGCTTCCCCTGGCCCATCATGTTCTCCTGTGACAAATTCCCTGACGATGATGGAATGTGCATGAGACCCACAAACTCCACAGAGACCTCCGGACCTGCGGGTAAGAGCAGCCCTTCCTTAGCAGCCACTCTGGACTAGGTTAAGCTAGCTTTAAAATGATCTGGTTTGCCTCTCAGCAAACCTGCAGTGGCCCACGGGTGAGGTGCCGTGCCAAAGTGCTTATACTTATCTCTTTGCTCGTGACTGGATTGCCAAGTACGAGTGGCGGGCGGTGTGACTGATATCCCCATCCGGGGTTTGTCCGTCTGCAAGGTGACGGACTGTTGTTTCTGTCGTCAAGCAGAAGCCGGTAGCCTTCAGGCCCATAGCTACTCACAAGCACATCAACGCTACATTTTGAACGTGTGAATGTCATTTTCAGCCATGTACTTCTTACAGATATTTCTCGCATAAATTCTTGAGCGATGCCCTTTGCTTCCATGGCAGTGGCTTTAATTTGGGGCCAATCAGATTATTATTTTCTACCAACTGACTGCGTGAGGTCAGGTCCTCAGATGGCCACTGTTAGCCACAATCACTCCTGCCAGGAAGGGCTGGGATGTTCCTATTAGCAGCACCATGGCCCATGTCCAGTTCTGCCCATCTTAAATATATTATATAATGATAATGTAATAATGTAATGTAATGATTTAAAGCCTCCAACTTGGTTCTAGTCCTACAGTGTAACCAAAACCAAAAAGTCTCTTTTCCTGAGCTTTATTTATTTATTTTTCCTCCTGTAAGTCTTATCTGAGACTAATAATATATTTGATATTTAAACAGCTTTAAACATTCTCTTCTAGTGTTTAGCGAGCTGATTTTGGGAGGGGGGAGGTCCTTCTGGTCATGCTGCTTTTGGGAGGGGGTCCTTCTGGTCATGCTGATTTTGCCCAGCTCCTGTACCAGAACATGAGCGCTTACAGTCGAACCCAGCATGGATGTAATAGCAGGCAAGAGCTGGATTTCATTACCGTGAGGGAGTGATTCAGATATGAATGCTAACCCCCCCCCCACTTGGAGGAGAGGCAGATGGAAGAGGTGAGGGACAGCATTTGTTTGCGATCCACAACTGACGACTTTGACAAACAAAGGTGGGGGTCCGTGACGGCCCGGCACCATAAACAAACACCGAAAACTGAAAATGGAAAATGCGAGCTGCTGGCCGGTCTTGGGGTTGTGAGGGTGGCGTCACTTATCCTGGATATTCACAATGCGACGGTGTTCAGGGCTGTTTGATTGCTCAGACATTTGTGTTCATAAGAACTGAAGACGCCTTTTCGGATGAGAGGTGAAATGTCCACAGAAAGTCCGGTTGCCTTCGATTGCAGTCCTTAAGATTATCATGCCCTGGATGACTGAGAGCCTACACAGACATATTAGAAGAGTGTTTCCTTGGGTGGTATGGTGATGTGGTGGTTAGTACTGTTGCCTTATATCTCTGGGACCTGGGTTGAAGTCTCTGCCATGTGTGTTGTGGGGTTTCCTCCAGGTACTCTGGTGTCCTCCCATGGTCCAAAAATGTGCTGAGGCTAAATGGAGATGCTGAATTTCCCATCGGTATGTGAGTGTGCCATCCTGGGTTGTTCTCTGCCTTGTGCCCACAGGCTCTCGTCACCCTGAATAGGATAAGCAGTCATAGAATTGGATGGATGGGCAGTTTTTTCCTAATCCAGTCCACGGAGACCCACAAAAATGTTGGCAGGGAGCTGGGAGGGAACCAAAACCTGAAACATCTGTGGCTCCCAGGTTGGGAAACACTACTAGAATATGGGTGTCCACCATTCCTGGGTGCCGACTCTAAGCTCTAATTTTCATGACAAAATACAAAATGGTGCGCAGAGTCCCCAAAACAGCTATTCGGTGATGGCGATGCTTGCGTATTATGACATTTGACAGGACCGTATTCAGAAAGCTGGTGAGGTGGGCCAGGTGCGGTTTGGATCGACGAACTGCGCTTTGCTCTATATCGTAAATGGCTCTGTGATAATCAGCAGAATGCTGCTTTGGGAATGCCACTGCCTCACCCTTAATTATTCTCCTCTTGTTCCTGTGAAAAGCAACAGGGGCCATAGGTGGGTGATAATTTATGCAAATCTGATGCAGATGGGAAAACATCACCCTTTTAAAGTTCAAGGAGGGCTTGTTTATCAAAGCATTCTACACGCTGACGTAATCTCCTCCAAACAGCTCGTCCCAGATACTCAGTCAAAGACACTGAGTAATTTCCCAATAAATAAACATTTTACCGCGTTTATTTACTCGGACATTATTATCCATATCCTCCGGCCTGTAACACTTGCCTATTTAGGGTGAATGACCAGTCCACGATACTTATTATAACTGTATGTTTGGGATTTAGAAAAACATTATCCAGGCTGTGCTATCTGCTGCCTGTTAAAATACAAATGACTTAGAGTTTAGATAAGCACTCTCCCTCTGGTGGCATGACTTCATCCATTGTTGTACTTTCAGTTTCAGCCACTTTCTTTAAGAATATGGCGATTATAACCTGGGTGTGTCCATTGGCAGTGTCCCCTTCCTTACTGACTTCCCACATCCAGATCTAAACCTTAGCTGAACCCAAATGTTTGTATCTTGAGTGCTTCGAGACCCTGACCAAACCCCTTGCACTGTCCACACATGTTAACTCAGGGTGGCCAAAGTGACGGAGATTAAGTCCATCTAGAGCCGTGTGGAGGAGAGTGCAGAGTCGTGTGCATGTTACGGGATGCTATGTGCGCCAAACTGGTATAAGGTCGGTATATAGCCAGGTATGGTCATGGTGATGGCCACGTTTGGCTTCTGTTCCAGGCGATAATGCTGAAAGCAGCTGTTCCTGCTCTATGCTCTCTCGTTCTGGGCTCACATGGCCTCACTGCGTCCCGGTGGGGAGGAGAGGCCCTCAGCAATGTGTGTGTGTGTGTGTGTGTGTGCCTGTGTGTGTGTGTGGGGGGGGGGTTGAAATACAGGCTTGTGAGTCGATCCCTAGTGCGTCTCTCCAAACAGGATGATGGAGGGAGAGATGTGACCATGCATCCTTTAGCGTGTTACCTAATGTGGGGTTT
>JAODKM010000108.1:8175285-8188772 GCA_026780845.1 Petrocephalus sullivani | reverse complement strand
CGCCGCCCCGCGGCCCCCCGCCCACCCCGGCCCCCACCTGAGCGCCGCGGCCCCCCCCCCCCCCCCCCCCCCCCGCCACTCCCCCCCCCCCCCCCCCCACCCCCCGCTCCCCCACACACACACATTTCCAGGTTCCACAGCCGAGGTAAGGGCTCCCAGCACCTAAAAACGTTCCAGGAAAAGAGGGCCCTTGTAGAGAGATGCTTCACCTGACTTGCCTTGGTGAAAATTTCCAGCTGTATAATAGATGAAAATGACTAAGCATATATTGAGCAAGAATGTAATGATACTTCACAGGCCATGGTTTATATATTCCCAGTCTTCCTCTCCTATATATGAGACACACAGATATGCAGATGAGAGTAAAGCCTGGGGGGTTAGTCTTGGGTAAGTCATTTTCCCAGTATGCCAGAGCCCTTACTGAAGGGCCCAGTTTTTATGTGATTTACTTTACTGGCCGTGGGATTCAAGCCAGTGACCCGGTGGACAGAAGCACAGAATATTCAGCCATCCCAGCTTTTCCATCACAGCACCCACAGAGCTGCTGAAGTCCTGGCCATTACCTGTGTAAGATGTCACGTGCTGGGGTTAGTGGGGAAGACCCAATCACAGTCGCTGTGCTCCGAGCACCTTGACCAATCAGAAATGAGCCGAGCCACTTCCTGCAGCGGGCATATTACATTTTTTTTAAACGGACGTGACTCAGATGTTTTGATAATTGCCAGTTGGCTTTGACAGTTTGGTTAGTCAGTACAAGACGAAAAAGAACACTGGGGTTAAACCTAATAGCTTTCGTGGTCCTCCAAGAGAAGAGGGGGTGAAGATTAAAGTGGCTCCAAAGGTACCAAACGGTTGCGGCCAGTCCCTCAGGGGCATTAGTGTGGCTTCCCAGACAAAGAAGCTCTTTGGCCCTGATGGTGAACTCGAAACTACGGATTTGGAACCAGAAACTTCTTGAAAGATCAAAAGGAAACTTAAAATGTTTCTCTCCGCATCTCTTGGCTGTCCTCTCCCCCCTTCCCTGCTTAATGACCCCCACCCACCCTCCTCTGGCCAGCCGAGTGAGATGCAGGAGTGTGCAGGGCTGCCTCTGATTACCAAAGAATTTACAAGGCTTTACACAGTCTCGAGACGGGGGGGCAGCACACCTTTCTTATGCCAGGATTGGTGGGGGCAGGCTGGTGTGCATGATCTCCCACAGTCTGGCATGTAGATGTCCTGCTATGGGCTCCCCTTCTACGGTGATGTCCCATAGGGTTAAGCTGACTCTAAGTACAGCTACTGCAGAGATTCTTCGGCTAAATCTGGGATTCACAACACAGCCAGGTTCCGCCAAAGCTTTCACCCAAATACGCATAAATAAGTCACCCTGAGATACATGGGGAACTCAAAGGATCCCGGAGATAACTGAGCTCTGCACATGGGGAGGGGTAGCGGGACCATGTCACTGGTAGGGGTCACGCTCTGGACAGCCTGGCAGAATATCTTATGAGTTTGGGGTCATTAACTTCAACCCCCACAGCTATGTGGGGCTTGTTCTGTAGCCTTGATAAAGCCATGTAATGCTCCATCTAGCCCTTTAAAGGCCTAATACCCTGTGACCAATGAATTGGTTGTAATTGCCTCCCCCGACACTTACACCCTCCATTAAGCAGCTGTCCAGGGCAATAAATTATCTACACACCCCCCGCCACCCCCTCCCAACTTTTACTCCCTCCCATTTGGCCACCCAGGTCAGTTTCCACCTCCTTCCCGGGATGCAGCTTGCTGTCCAATCACTGAACAGTCAGTGGGCGGGGCCAGGGCTGCGGGGGCGGAGCATGGAGGGACGTCTTCAGGAAGAGATGGTGGCAGAGCAAGTGTGACGGCATGTAATGGAACCACAATGCCACAGCATTGCGTTACTGTGTCACTGTGCCACACGCGCTGTTTCCCTCCTTCCTGTTTCCATATCTTCCATTTGTTTTCAATAATACAAATATAATGAATGGGTGTGTGTTTGAAGTGAAGTGATTAATCGTCATTGTTGACACCCCACAGCACAACAACAAAATGTGTCCTCTGCATTTAACCCATGTGTGACATTGTGAGGAGGGAGTGAGCAGCTAATTCAGCGCCCGGGGATACAGTTGCTTGGTGGGGAATCAGACCAATAACCATTTAAATCACATGCACTTTCCTATGCTTTAAGCCACCACTATGTTTCTGTGTTCCTCCCACTTTTGGGTTTTGGAGTGTCGCCGAACACGTACACCTTTATAACGAAACGAGAGCGTGGCATGTAGGACATCTCCTCGTCACCCCCCCAGCTAGCCGTGAGGGGTAGGGTTACGTGTGAGAGTGCTCAAATCTTAACTTGTTTGTTTCAAATCAGCATGAGCTGCCAAGCCTCAAAAATTCAGATTTTGCACAATAAACTCATATTCCGTTTGTTTTCAGAAACAATATCAGAACCCATCTTATAGCCGTGTTTGCCCGGGAACATTCTTGCTACTTCTTTGAGCAGAAATTTTCCTAGAGACCCTTGATAAAGCCATGTAAGAATGTTCAATTCTTTCAATTTAAGGTTTCCCTCAAGAGCCCAATGGTGAAATGGCTTTGTCATGGATCAGGATCCATGTACAGGATCAGAAGTGGCACAGCAGCACATTTCACATTTTATCATCAGCTATTTTAACTCCCTGCCAGTTTTCAGTACTGCTCCATGCCTTATGCACCATAGCAGGGAAACACACTGCATTATTATTACTGCCTACCTGGTTGATGCATGATTTACAGGCACAAATAGTGCATTTTGATACATTTGACTTATCATTCATGGCATTTAGCTGACACCCTTATCCAGAGTGACTTACAGTACACAATTACAGGGATTGCAATCTCCCCTGAGCAACTTGGGGTTAAGGGTCTTGCTCAGGGGAGAAACTGCTGAGTCTCACTAACAACCAACTGATGTTCTGAAATTGGGAACATTGGGGGCATGAAAGATCAAAGGGTTCTCCTCAGTAAAAATGTGATTTCTGCTCCAATTGGCAGTTCCGTGACAGGTGAACACGTCTCCAAATGAGCTAAGCAGATAGATTCCCAAGCAAGAAGCTCTTTTCCCACGTTAGACAAGAACGGGCCTGATAAACAAAAGAAGCGGCTCATAAAGAAGGGCGCCGTTTGCCAGACCAGCTCTGGGATCATTCCTGCCATATGTAGAATTATGAGGTTTGGAGAAATCAGGCTTTGGAAGGGGGATTGTGGTGCGCCATTTGGGCTCTTGTTTATGTCACTGGCACCACTATGGTGCTCCCCAGGGCCCGTCTGGTGGCATGTGGGGATGTGTTGTGTGACGGTAACCCTAACCCTAACTCTGCTCCAGAACTCCATTTAGTATAAAATTCAAGTGGCAAGTGTGACCTGAAGGTGCACAACTAATGAGTTATGACTGAATTAACAAGTAATGCTGTTTGGTACCCTGGATGAATTACTGAGGCTAGGAACAGCACTGGCACACAGTGTGCTGCTCCATCTTACTGTGTCTGCCTGTGTTTACTGTGTACTGTTACAGTGCATTTCTGTGTTTTTTGGTGTGCTCATAATTGTTGTGGTGCATGCATATTGATCTATAGGATACTGCTGTGCATGTCACTGTATTTAACTGTGATGCAGAGTACTGCAATATGTTTCCCTGTGTTACACTGCATTTCAGAGCACTGCAGTGTGATTCCTGGTGTTTCAGTGCACTGCAGTGTGTTTCCCTGTGTCACAGTGCATTTCAGAGCATTGCAATGTGATTTCTGGTGTTTCAGTGCATTTCACTGCACTGCAGTGTGATTCCTGGTGTTTCAGTGCACTGCAGTGTGTTTCCCTGTGTTACAGTGCATTTCAGAGCACTGCAGGGTGTTTCCTGGTGTTTCAGCTCATTTCAGTGCACTGCAGTGTGTTTCCTGTGTTGCAGTGCATTTCAGAGCACTGAAGTCTGTGTTCCTAGTGTTCCCCTTAAGCAACAGGGTTATGAACTTTTGTTCATTTGCTGTGCTCAAGGAAACTGGTGATTTCTGCTCACCTAGCATGATGCCTGCCCAACCCCAGAGTGGGATTTTCAGGTCAGATTTAATGCATAAGCCTGTTAACAATGAAATGAAAAACACTTTTCAGAACTTGACCTTGGACCCGAGTTTGGCTTGGATTTGTCCAAACAGAGCTGGCAAGGCTGAAACTCTAGGCTGTCAAGTTCTATGACTATAAAAATGTTACAAGAGTTGACAGTGAGAGAGTTCATTCAAAGTCCAGGCAGGAAGGTCTATGCAGTGTAAAAATCTTCAGCTCTACTGTGGAGAAGAACCGCATTTTTAACTCTTTACTAGGTTGAAAGATAAAAAGCTTGAAAGGGAAAAGAGACAGGGTAGCATTTTTAATATTATCCTGCTAGTCAGGTGAAAATAGTACAAATTTCACTACATCAAACAAACATTTATACACACAAAGTACACGACTGTGTGCATGTGCTCTCCACACCCAAGCAGTAAGTCCTAAATGAAATTCAGATTTTCTCTTCTCCCGAGGCCGGCTGTCGGTGATTCTCGGGTCGTGATCCCTCTGCGCCTTGCCGGTATAAAGCTGGACTGGTAGGGTAGCGTGATTACGACCTGTTTAATGTTAATAAAAACATTTAATTCATGCTGTATTAGAGTTTAATATATAATGTATAAATTAGTCAATCGAAATTTAATTAAAGTTAATGTTATTGACTTATGTTTTGTACCATGTCTTTGACAGGTGAATCCAGGGCCGGCCCGAGCCTTTATGGGGCCCTAAGCAGAATTTGATTTGGGGGCCCCCCCACCACCTAAATCAAGCACGCATGGGGGCCTCCTGTGGTCGTGGGGGCCCCAAGTGGCCGCTTAGTTTGCTTACGCCTTGGGCCGGCTCTGGGTGAATCATTTAAGGGGTGAATGATAACAAATGTCATTATTGCTCTAAATTTTGCTTCGCTGGATTTTGACCTGCCTTTAGAAATTCCTGAACGGAAGTGTCACTGTAACCGGCACAGGAAGCGGACAAAACTTCCGTGTCGGTCGTCTGCGCTGCCAGTAATAGGTGCATCGGAAACTAATTTATATACACACACATCAATGCCAGCTCTTGATTAAAATAAATTAAAGTTCGTTGTTGGCGCAGTCAGGTCTGGCCGTATAAATGTATGCTGAATTACTGCGAAATCGATAAATCAGTCCCTCCATCTGTTCCGCTTTACGCTCCTGGGTAGGGTTGCCACATTTCATGCAGAAAAATAAAGGACACCTACCATAGTGGGGCTTTGCTCCATCCACAGTGTGCTAAGTGACAGACCAGTGGTGGTATATCAAAACTTGAATCATGTTACAAATCACGTCCGGTAATGATTAAAAACGGGACGATTCTGTATTGTAAGGGACGTGTGGCAACCCTACTCCTGGGTCGGTCTCACGTAACCGAACCGGTTTCGACATATATAGGCAGAATCCACCAGTGTTAAATTGCTGAATATCAGTTAATTCAAATTAACAATTAGTCAAATTAGTCTAACAATTAACAAATTAGTCTTGTCATTAAATTGTAACGTTGCGACACAAATCTGACGCTCGATTTTAATTGAATAAGTCATTTAAAAAAGATCTCTTTTGAGAAAGTTCCACAAAAAAGTCTAGGATTATGTCCAGCAAGCATAATAATGGATTTTATATTGATTTGAAACTGTCTCATGACTCCCTGTCCACCCATTTGGAAAACAATAGTTGCATAAAAAGTTAATTAAAAAATTTATTTATTTAAAAAAATATATATTTAGGAAAAATAAATGGACCCTGCTTCAAGAATATCTAGGATATTAATGCTTGATTTAGAATATATACATGGATGGCCACAAGTCATGAGGTTCTTCTGACATAGAAATAATTTGCTAATGTTGAATCAGAATGTACTTGTGCTGATAACATTTTATGGAAATAATGCCCCCGTTCATTGTTTTATATTTGCAGTCCTGTGGCTGAGTATGTACCAAAATGTGCGTTCTAGTTCTCAAGTTTGGCTGTGTTGCCCTTAGAAAAAAAGGCGTTGTAGTTTCTGTGTAACAGACAATAGAACTAATCATAAATAGTTTCAGGTGCCCAAATGTAGTGTTGGTATTGGTAACGCGTTATTTGCGAGCTTACTTGTTTTGTGTGCAGTGCTGTGTCAAGTATTTCGCTAAAACAGTATTCATTGCGCTGCAGGCAAAATGCGGTAGCAGATCGGCATGTTTAATAAGTATGACGTTAGTGCCTAGAATTACCCCAGGCAGGCTTTAATGGTACATTTTTAAGTGACCGAGTCATAGTCGTCTTTAAAACTAGCTGTTTAATTGGGCTGATTGGCAGGATCAAGACGTCTGCGGAGCATAAACATTGATTCTAACAGGCTTTTTAAAATACCCGCTTGGATGTGGTCATGCTTTAGTGCTCGGCGTTCGTTTCCGTGTACTCCAGAACAAGACGTATACTTACATTTTATATGCATCTGTATATGGTAACAGGAAGGCATGTGGTGGTGCAGAAAACGAGGGAAAACTTTGAAAATGACATAGAATGCGATAATGAATATTATGTACAGTACCTTACGGTCAGACACACCAAGGCAGCTGCTCTGTCATGTGCAATGCCCCCCCCCCCAGGAAACATTTGCAGTCGCTGTCTGCCGACAAGATAAGTTTGCGAACTAGACTTTCTGTTCAGAGCTGTGTTTTTCTTAATGTCGCATTTTATCAAAGCACAACTCTGTCATTTTAATGTGGTTTACAATATTTAGCATTACAGGAATCCAAACAGAATACCACATATTAAGTTTATTTCAAGCAATAAAATAGCCATAATGGGTAGTAAAATTTCACTCTCCACAGACATATTTTATAAACCAGACATCTAATGTATTAAAACGACAAGGCCAGTTTTATTTTCATGAAATAATATATCTTTACTTGGACACCTTATGAAAGATCTTTTTGAAATATAGTTCTGGGGCGGAATTCTGTTTTAAGACCAATGCGTGCTGGACGAAATAAAATATTGAAATGTGCTTTAAGAATCCAGATTTGGACTCTGGGCCTGAAGATGTCGGCTGTTAGGGTAGGTGTCACACTAGAAGGTAGCTGGCTCTATAAAGAAGTCTAGTGTGTGCTTTATATCTCTTAAAATGGTTTAAAACATTTAAACATGGCAGGAGAGAAATGCCATAAGAATAATATACGCTTGTTTTTTTCTCCACACTGTAGTATATGAAGATACTTCTGCGTTAAAATGTTCACAATAGTTTTTCTTTTTGGTTTGACCATTGAAAGTGGCCCTTCCACTATAGATACACCCCTGGGGGGGCAGAAGGCACCAGCCCTATTGCTTTTTTTTAATAGTTCGAACAAGGAAAAAATAAGATAAAAAAAAAATCAGGAAATTCTAAAAAACATTAAAAAATTCTAAAAAAACAAACAAAAAAATTGGCAATAGAATTAAAAATTCTAAACAATACACAAAAAGTGTGTCTCAATATGAGCACATTCCGATAATCCTTCCAGTACTGTCTGGGATAGGGATAGGCAAATGCTTATCTGGACCTATCCCTACACTAAGTAATCTCATTTAAAAAAAGGAAGTAATAATAAACAGTCGGTCACCTGTCCCGTTAAGTGGTAGGTACACCCTTCTTCCTCCCAAGTCCCAACTGTACCTAGCAAGCCCCCCCACCTCCCACTATGACCGCAGATAAGGGAACTTGGCAGAGGCCTCAGAGCCCTAGTCTCTGTGGTCAGGTCACACTCAGAGGGCTAGCTTGAGTTTGTATATGACAAACCGATCCTCGTTCTTACACTGAAGCTAAAACCACAGGACTTTAAGCACTTTCCTAGCAAATTGAACCTGATTGTTGGTCATTTGTTTTTACTGGAAACTGTGATTGATGCTTGTGTACTTTTCCTCCTACGTAAGAATAGCTTCACCAAACAAAGAGACAAGTGTTCCAGACTAATGTTTAACACGGCACCGTTTAGCATATGATGGATTCCCGAGAGGGATCGGCTAAACGGGACAACTCTTGAGGTTCCAGGGCAGGCAGTGAGCAGGCCGTGTGTGAGCCGCACTCGTCTGCATTCCCCGGGTTCAACTGCTGAGCAGCAGTGGTGAGCGCACTGGTAGGTTCTGTCAGTGATACATATTTCTTACTCTGCATTTCATTTAACTGGAAGTTAAAAAAGGGGCAAAGGTGACAAATTTTTATGAATAATGAATAATTTATGAATAACTTCCTGGGCCTGGAAGTTGTTTATTTGAGGGAATGATATTTCCATTCCTTAACATTTTGAGTTGAGGAGAGCTTCGCAGGCCGACGGGAATGAAGGAACTCCGGTAGGAGGTCGATTTGAAGGAACGACAAGAAGTCAGAGGGCAGGGGGAACTGGGGGGGCACCAGAAAGGAGGAAGGGCCTTTTGCTTTGGCTTACATTTCAGGCCAGGCCTGGTCCAGCCCTGACGCGTTTTAAGGCGAAGGCTCATCAGATACACTGGTACATGGCCCAGGTGCTCAGGGGCACTGATGTCATGTGTCTCATTTTCGTTCCTTTGTTCCTATCCTGGCATGTTCAGGCTCTTATTTGGAGACTTTGGGGATGGGGGGCCCTTAAGGCTTTTAGTGGCTGACATGGGAGAGGCAAGCACATCTTTCAGGTGCAAATCCCTTTGGCTACGTTATGGCCAGAGGTGCTGAGAGAGCCCACACTGGGTCAGACCTCCATCGGGAAACGCGTTCCCCAGACAGCAGATTCCTCCTTAATGGTTTCTTCATTATCGGTTCACTCAGAAAACAACACCGGATACCTACCTCTCTCTCACCCGGTTTCTTAATTCTCTGTCTCTGTCCTCTGGGCAGAACTCCTTTTCGACTGATTGACCACATTGTTGAACTATCTGGCCTTTGGCATTGACACCCCTCGCACGTGGACCCCCTTCCAGCCTAAACAGTCTCAAGTGAAGACCTTTGCCTCCTCTTCCAGGATCATCCAGCTCACGTTCTAATCCCCTGAGCCACATCACCTCACCACATCCATTGTGTGCTTTTCCAAAATGAGTGGAATGTTTATTCTATCTCCCATAATTGATCTTAGTGTTCCTGAACTGACTGATTCTTTTGAAAGCAAGAACTAATAGTATTTGTAAGTGAACCCTTAAGAGCATCTTTAAAAGGAGTAATATGACCCACAATTCAAATGACATCCAAGAACTGAACAGAAAACCAGGAATTTGCTCAAGCTTCCTGTCAAGTTGATAACAGGATAGGAAAGGTGGTATCGTTCATGTCAGAGTTCTGATGTCTGGAGCATGACCTCCTCCAGGAGTATTATTATTATTATTACTATTAATAACAGAGTAATTTCTGACATGGTGGCTGGATATATGCTAATGACTGGAGAAGAACCTGCACGAGACGGTGGAGGAGTTTCGAGAATCCTTATTACAAAGTCAGCATTTCTGAATCAGCCTGGGGTGTTTTGTAAGTGTAAGACTTTGATGACTCAGTCTTTGATGGTACATACTCCGCAGTTATGGAGCCCCTTCCTCTATGGAGATCCGATCAGAAGATTTCCTCGTTCCTAACGTCTGCTTCTTTTATGCTCTTTTGTCTTCCAGCCATCAAGACTAAGATTAAGGAGGTGAAAGTGGAGAACTCGGACCGCAAGGTGGTGCTGCAGAAGAGGAAGAAGGTGCTGAAGCGGGGCAGCCTGACTGAAAAAGAGCTGAAGAGCCTGGTGCTCTACCTGAAGAATGGAGCTGACTGCCCCTGCCAGCAGCTGGACCACCTGGGCAACAACTACCTGATCATGGGCCGCAAGGTCCAAAAGCAGTTCCTACTGACGGGCATCCACAAGTGGAATAAAAGCAAGGAGTTCAAGAAGGCTTTGAAGAAGCTGAAAACCAACCAGTGTCCAGTTTTCGAGGACGTCTTCAAATAATCAGCCATTCTCCCATCTTTCCAAAGAACTTGCACAACCTAAAATCTTCTTCTTACGCCTCTTATTTCTAAAGTATATATAATTATATAAATATTCAGATTTTACTCCTGTAGCAAATTGTACCTTTACTGTGTTTTATTCCAATTCTGGCTCCCGTTCCTTGATTGTGTCATGCCACGTGACATCGCACAGATGTGACTGTGTCCCGTAGATACGGCGTTGATGTGATGATGTTGGATGAGGCCAGCAGCTGTTCCTTTAGGGTTTGTGTGCCATGTGCCTCCAGCATTTTCAGTCAAACCGGCACTGCACATTATTGCTAACAATAGAGCAAACTTGATTCTGGTAAGGACTCTTAGCTTGATGGGAACCTTTTTGATTCCTGTCAGTGTTTCTAAACTCCCTTCTCTTCAAATTAGCAACACTTCCAAAAGGTTTAGAGTTATGTAGTAAGGCTTTAGTATTTTTGCTGCCTAGTAGCGGGTAGTTTTATTAATGAGTTGAAAAGGGGCAACTCTGTGTCTCCTGCTTTGCGGTTTGTCCGGACATCAGCCCCGAAGGGATCAGTTAGACTCGCCTCTTTCTTTTTCAGTCACATCTGTTGTATGACTGGGGCCTTGGTATGTCTGTAATTGGCAGAAAATGTTTTTATTTTCATTGCTTCTCACATATCCTGTCCTTAAATGACTTAGGATTATATGAATCATGTGACATGACACACACTATTCACACAGTAGACAACTATATATTACCGTACAGGAATACAGCCTGGCTAGTGGATGTATTACCACTTTAATGCATGCATCACTTACAATCGTTTGTTCTTATTGTTTTTGTTATTTTTTTCACGAGTCACTGTGATTTGATTTCCTCACTTAAGGGTGTGACGCATAAAATTAGTGCTGCACTATGATTTTATTTGAATCTTCTGGAGGGGGTCGGCTTTCAGCTCGTTTCTGCCTGTTTGTTTGTGCTTTCTATGTTTGTTATAAATTACCTGGCAATACTGTGAAACACTGTTAAAACGTAGGATTTTTTCCTCCCAAAAAACTGATTTTTATTGCCTAATTTTTTAATCCATTTGTTTCCAGAAAGTCATTATCCTACTGACGTAGTGCTTTGGCAGGTATGCTGATGTTAGGTTATGCATGAAATGGCTTGACAGTAACAGTTGGTGTGTTCATTAAGCAAAAACAAACTAGTAAACCAAAGGTGACTGGAAAGAACTTGTGGTATCCTCGGGATAGGCTACGCTTTTAGCTCTTTTGGGACCTGTGACCATCGCTAAACAGTTTAGTGAGAAATTTGTGCCCCACAAGTTTATGACATAGTTCTGAGAACTCTACAGTGATGCCCCCCGGGAACGGAACGGGCCACCCAAGTTAACAAACATAGGGACCATTGATGAATTATCCCGCGTCTTCTCCGGTAGTTCCTGAGGGTAGGGTAGCACTGAAAGGCGTATCTCCACCTTCCATCTTCAACCAAGTAACGTTGCCTGGTGCTTTCGCGTCTACAGCCTGTGACCATCAGGAGTTAATTGGTAATGGGGTCAGTGTCAGTGACCTCGCAGTCTGCCTCTGTGACTGCGGAGGGTTTAATACCAAGACCACGAAGGCCTTTAGAGTGGCAGTCAAACACAGACTTTTACAGTTGTCAAGGGAATTTTCTTATAACCCTGAAAAATGACCTTTGTTCATGATTAAAGCCCAAACTAAATTTAGTTGCTGGCCATTGGCTAACACGACGCGGTGAATGTTAGCCACTCCAGTCTGGGCAACTGTGAATCATGGTCTGGTCTTAATTTGGGACATGACTGAATTGGTAAGAGAAACACATGGCAGCGAAACATATAAATGCGCTTTGTAATGCAATCCTGTTGAGGATGTGTTGCTGAATATGGTCGAGTTCGCAGACTGATGGTGGTCAGCACTTTGGGGTCTATATGGCGGGGGGTCCCTGGTAAACCGAGGATACATTCGCTGTAGATGTGCAACACTATGCAAGCACTCTGCTGGGTCTGACCCGAGCGGGAGTGTGGCCGGTGTTTGTTGCTGACTTGCTGCATTGTACATGAAAAGTCTAACAAATATAAAAATGTTGAAAAACAAGCAATAACTGTGTGGTCCTTTCCACTTGAATTCAGTCTTCCAGGGACAGTTATTATATGACACCGTGCTCTCAAAAAGAACATTTTTTGCTTTATTCCTCAGATCTGGCCCTTTGAGGACTTGTTAACTGCAATCTGCCAGGTTATATTTAGCTGTTCGGTACAATAAAAGAGTCAATTCCCATGATATATTCTATCCTTATTTTATATACCATTTTGCATATAAATAAAATATTTCACAAAACAAATGCTAAAAGGGACTGTTTCAACATGCACTTCATTTCCGTTAAACCTGTAGGTTAAGGAATAGATGAAGAAGTTAGCATAGTTAGGATATATTTCATGATAAACTTCTCACCATATAAGACATGCTTAAGTTAAATCTTGAGGAAGCCGTTGTTGTACCTTTGAGTAAAACGCTCAACTTGAACTTCGGTAAAATATTGAGCTGGACGAATGACGGGACCCTGACTGTGCCTTTGGATACAGGACAAAAATGTGATGCTGATACAAAAACATAATCTGTTTGCAGTGAAAAGTAGAAATCGATGTTTAATTTACTACGGGCACGCTGACAGGATGAAGCGATAAACGTAGCAGAGAAACGGGATAGCGAGGCCGTGAAAAATGTGCTTAGCTAGCACGGCGCTCCGCTTAGCTAGCACGGCGCTCCGCTGAGCGGCGCGTGCCTGCCGAGGCGTGGAAACAGAGGCGGCGTGTGCTTATGGATGTGCGGAAACCTAGGGGGCCCCTCTCTTGTGCCTTTCTGGGGAGCTCTAATTAAAAAGGCAATTTATCAATGTCTGCGGCTGGCTGTTGCCACTGCCACCAAGTGTTTGGTGAGCAGACAGCCTGCTCATTGTGCTCCTCCGGCTCGCTGTCGGCAGCAAAGACGTTCTGGCATGTGAGAGCCCCCCCCCCCACATGCAACTTTTACCTGGGGGAAATAAATAAGCCCAGTTAACCTGTTAAGAGTCAACGTATGCTTTGGGAGAGTATTCAGTAAAGTGGCTGTTCACATTACCAGTCCTAATCTTGGTCCTGAGTTTGGTCCTGAGCATGTTCTTGAGTCTGGTTCTAAGTCTGGTCCTATGCCTGGTCAAGAGCCTGATCCTGAGCCTAGTCCTGAGCCGAGTCCGAAGCCTAGTCCGGAGTTTGGTCTTAACCCTGGTCCTTACTCTGATCCTGGGTCTAGAGCCTCTTCTTGAGTCTAGTCTTAACCCTGGGCCTGAGTCAGATCCTGGGTCTAGAGCCTGTTCTTGAGTCTGGTCTTAAGTCTGGTCCTGAGCCTAATCCTAAGGTTGGTCCTGAGTCAGGTCGTAAGCCTGGTCCTAAGCCTGAGCTGGTGGATTGAGGCAAACTTTTTAAAAGCCGCCA
>JAODKM010000108.1:8155461-8175185 GCA_026780845.1 Petrocephalus sullivani | reverse complement strand
TCCTGAGCCGAGTCCGAAGCCTAGTCCGGAGTTTGGTCTTAACCCTGGTCCTTACTCTGATCCTGGGTCTAGAGCCTGTTCTTGAGTCTGGTCTTAAGTCTGGTCCTGAGCCTAATCCTAAAGTTGGTCCTGAGTCAGGTCGTAAGCCTGGTCCTAAGCCTGAGCTGGTGGATTGAGGCAAACTTTTTAAAAGCCGCCAAAAGGCTTCTGATTATGACTGGACTTGTCAAATTCTTTATGAGGTATTTCTTCAGAAACCTATTTGTAAGCTTCCACCTTATTAATTTTATTACTGATGTAATAATAATTAAAAAGTGCCATAATCTTAATGGTTGCATAGTTAGCAATGACGTTGCTCGTGTGTGTGTGTGTATATATATATATATATATATATATGTAAGTTCCGAGAGTGACTCCTTGTTCTTGTCAGCTCAATTCTTCGTGGAGCAATGTGTGATTCTGTAGATTAGGACCCTACGTCTGTGCTTGAAAGGTTGCTGGTTAAAATCTCTGGCTTGGCAGAATGATCTCATTGTTGGGCCCCTGAACTAGGCCCTTAATCACAGTTGTACTAGGGACTGTTTAGCCTTGTCTCCTCAATGATGCATGGCTTTGGATGTCTGCTGAATAAATAAATAATAGTTCTCAAATAATTAAACAATAATAAAGTAACAATAATTAAATAATTCCATTTAAGATCCACTCTACAGTGCTGTTTCATTTGTAAAAATATTCTGGCAACACTGTTTTCATAAAGTCTGTCTTTTTTAATAGCTTTGAAGTGGTCCCTCGTTCTCCTGCAGTGCATACTGTGCTTTCAGGGACACGATCTGGACTCATCACAACTGTCAAATGCATAAGCAGTAATGGATCGACAAAGGAACTGATGTAGAGTGTAATTTTAATAGGTAACAGCTCACTGATGCCTCTCAAGTCATGCTAAAATAGAATAGCAGAAGAGCGATACTTGAATGCCTGCCAAATGGGCAGCCATCTTGCGGCAGCTGGGGAGCTGGGGGTTCAGGGTCTTTCCTCAGGGCCCATGGTCATGTGACTGTTCCACAGAGGCCAGGCGCTCTAAGCAGCAATCTCCTGATTAGAGACCTCCTAAACCACACACTACTACCCAAGATGCAGACTGACCTGTAGATACAGCACCCCTAGATTAAGCAAAAAAGCCATGCTTACAGAAAATATTTCTGTTAAGACGCTCTTTTGAGGAATAGCAATAAATCATTGTATACGACTTTGAAAGGTCATATATAGGCCTGGACTCCAAAGTGCCCTGCCATTGACCAATCCTGTCCCAAGTGGCCTCTCTTGGGGTATCTGCAAAGGTGGGTATCTGTGCCTTTTATATGGCTTTGAAACAGCTCTTCCTTTTCAAAAAAGAAAAATAACCGAAATGTAATTAGCTGAAATCTTCCTTACAGTCTCATGCTCAGCTTAAGCAAACATGCAGGTAGATACAATCAAAGATCCTTTTGTTACATTTTTTGTGCTTGTTTTGGGCTAGAACTTGGAATAACTGACTATACTCACAAAGATTGTCACCCAAGCTGAACGGTCCATTCAGTAGACTTGGAATCAACATGCAGACAGTCAAGTCTCCTGTCAACGCTAAGACGCTTTAATTGGTGGCAAAAAGGTGTTATGGGTAATTTGTTTCCACAAACCACACCCCCTGCTATGACAACAGTGAGCCGTTCAACAGCACGTTGTTTGAGGAATTCCGTTGTGGTCAAACGCGCCAAATCGGGAGCAAAGCTGGAGGCAGAGTGTGAACCCAGAGAGGGCACAGGCCGTAAGGGGCTTTTCCTTTGGCGTAAGAGCCCGACGCCGTACCCGAGTCATACCGCGAACAGACACTAATTACCGCGTAGTTCCCACTCGCTCAGGTTCTCGGCTACAGGGTCGGCTCGGTAAAGGCTTTGCCGGGTTGGGAGAGCGAAAGTGACATAACACCGAAGAGACGTCATGATTTACTGTGCACTCATTTTCACTAGCACATCTGAGAGAATCGCTGGGTAATGTTAGCATCGAGCGCTAGCAACATTAGCGTTCGCGTGTGTAAATTTGCATTACAAATCCATTCCGTACAGCTGTTCTATAGTACTTTTTCAAGTAGGAATTGGGAAATTTCCAAGTTACAACTTACGGGGAATGCATGAATACACCACAATGTGCGATACTACTAATAATGAATAATATATAGAATCCGCACTTTTTTCCTTCAGATTATGCATACATATCGACATAGATCACTGGTATGTTCAGTCATTTCAACCAATCAGATTGTGGTGACGCACCCACACTGGTTTGGCCACGCCTTCGGTGCTGCTAGTAAGCAGGGCCGTGTCAGTGGGGGTACGGCTTCCCAACAATGGGAAACTCTCTTTTTGCTGTCTGGCTAGGGTACGGCTTGGTACTCGGTAGCAATGGAAGTGTGCCTTTAGAGAGAAGTGGCAGCTGCCTTCTGCTTGTTGAAAAGGGTTTTTCTTCAAATGCAAAATGGCCTTCATTGCTTTCTATGCCCAGCACACACTCGACACAGACTTCAGCAACATGTGGATTGTTTGGCCCCCCATATCAGTGAGCTGCTGTGCTGTGCTCCCGTACCCGTCCACTTACAGTCCGCTCAGTGTTTCGCAACCGGGATGTCACAGAAACAGAGAACTCCCTTTTTACCTAGCATTTATTTAACTGACACTTTCATCTAAAGCTGCATATAAGTGAGAGAACAGAGCCAGCCGGTCTCTAACAGATTAGGGATAAGGGCCTACCAGTGACATCACTCTGCCAGGCAAGGGAATCAAACCAGCGACCTTCCGGTCATGGACAGAGAGGTCAAACCTGCAGAGGCACATGCTGCTTTCCTCTATTGACAATAACTTGTGGCACTTTTGCTAGATGCTACTCTGGTCACAGACTCCTCCCTGACATGGCAAAGGGATTCAATCCGGGGGTCTTTGAAGCCACATCTGTCGCTTATTTACAAACATTCAGGTGGTGATTAAGACCAAACGGGGCACCAGATTAAGGCTGCGCCGTATTCCTGGATGTTGTTCATTTGAAGAGTATGCACTAATTATTGAAATGCATGGTGAAATGGCGGTGCCAGCGAGCTCGTGTGCTGCCCACACTGCCGCAGGACGGCCGCGTGATTCTAACTGCGGGCCACATGCTGAGACTGATTCAGTGATGCAGTCTTGCTTTGCTTTCTGAGAGTATTTCATTCTCCTTATATGATGCACAGCTTATGTTCTGGACAAAGACATTTCCTCACCCATACTAAGACGAATGGCCGTACTTCTGCACCCATGAGCTAAGATTTCATCGCCCGCTGATGTTCATCCAGAGGCCAAAGCCTGCAGAGATCCCTTCAGGCTAATACTTGATTCTGACTCCTTCCTCTCGGCTATCTCGGTTCCTGCTTTAGATACTCCTGCAACTCTTAAGGGGTTTGGCTGGCGTTCCCCATTAACTGAAGGATCAAGGCTCATCTCCAGAACGCTGATTTATTCTTGTGTTATTAGATCCTACGGTGGCCATTAAAGTTCTTTCTTATAGTACTAAGATGATTTGTGGAATCACAGGGTAATATTTTGTGCCGCACATGGCTTGTAAGCTCATTTGTACTGTTTTAGAACAGAAGTACTTTAATGATCGCCTTAGGGGAAGCTGGCAAGCTTTTGCATACCTTTTGCTCTCCGTGAGAGGATTTATATACAGAGCAAAGCTGGGGTAACCAGAACGGACAAGCATGTAGAGGTGAAGGGGGTAAAGGTCAGAGGGGATCAACCAGCACCCCTGGAACAGCTGGGGACACGGACGACTGGCCATGGGATTCGAACTCACAACCTGCATGCAGGCCCAGCACCCAACTCGCTGGGCTATGCACCACCCACACCCTGAGCCTTATTAATGTATTAGATTGTTGTACTTACTGATTTTTCAGTGGATGCCAGTTTTGGAAATGGAGACATTTTCTTAATAACACATTTGTTTAAAAATCTTTTCCATTCCTTAATTCTACTCCTCAATGCTATTCATTCTATTGCAGGTGTATTTTGTTTATATGGTCTATATAGACTTAATTTCCCTTCTTAATTTCACCATAGTGTTCTGCTTATGTAGTCTCAGTAATGTTAGTGTCCATTCCGTAATTACATGGCTCTGTTTTGCTTATACATGTTGCGCACAGACAGTTTCTCTTTAATTACACGGGTGTGCTTTGCTTATATAGTTTGTGTAAAGTTAGTCTCTCCTTCCCCATAACACATGCCGCGCATTTCCTACAGTTTATGGTGCTGCCTTTCCCTGCCTAGAGTGGTTCTCCTGGCATTACCGGCTGTGACTATGGGAGTTTATAGTGAGATTCCCAGGCAACACTTTATAAATCATTGCCTTTTTTCCAGTCACAAACCTTGCGTTTCGCCTGCTTCTAACCCTTTCTTCAATCCATTCCCAGGGCAGTGGCTTTTCACAACCCTGGAGCTACTAAATTCTTCTCCCGATTCAGAATGAACCATGGATTTCTTAACTTGGCCTGAGACAAGCATCTCCTGAAACTGCACCTATTTGTTCAATAAACCCAAATGAGTAGATTCTACACTAGATTAATAAACGTAAGGTAAGTCTGATGCGCACCTTTATCCTACTCTGATAAATACAGCTTTAATTAAGCCACTTTTCAACATGTAAGAAGTATGAGCCAGAATAGCCTGGCTTTTATTGAGCCTGTATTGGGAAAAATTCATGATGGAGTCTCAAAGCACTTATGTAAGTGGCTATGGGTGTCTGCCGAATGCTGCTATAAATGCATATTATTAATTGGGAGAATTTGGGCAAAGAGGTGAAAATGCATAGACAGCTCTCACTGGACCATCCCAGATCCGGGGATGTTTGCTGGCAGTAATTAATCTCATAGCTATTCCCCAGCCAGCTCCTCATACGTCTGAGATGCCAGGAATTTCCTGTTTCTGATTGCTGCCATCACCCTATCATTTCTGTCTGGGCTTTCCAGCCTAACTGGGCTGGTGCAATGTCCCTGTAGCCAGAGTTATCAGTTTCAGTTGTCAGTTTAGGGAAGCACAAAAGGCTGTAGAAGACCTGTTAATTTTCATTTTTGTTCTGTATTTGTATTAACTTTTGCATTTGATTATAAATTATCGGCTCTGTAGGCGCTTTGATACAAACCGAAACTCTGCCCATTCATGCTTACCTTTTAAAGCACTTTTTACGTCTTCATTTACAGCATTTGGTAGACGCCCTTAGTCTGAGCGACTTACATAAGTGCTTAGAAGACGCCATCAGTGAATCAGTGAATACCTTCTGATACTGGGTTCAACAGAACCCAGGCTAAGAATACTATCTGTCTAAAACTCTGTTGGGAAATCCAGTTTTTGAAATGTATTTTGAGAATACAATACTGGAAGTGCTAAACTTTAGTTTCTATCAAAGGTTCAACAGAAATTCCTTTTGAATTCAGTCATGAAACTGTCCACTCTACATTTACAGATGCTTATGTCCAAAGTAACGTACGAGTCAGGATGAGAGTGCCAGTTCCTGCAGCGAATTGGGTTAAGGGCCTAACTCAGTGGCCCAGTGGTGAGATCACTCATGCAGCCCAGGGACTTAAACTAGCGACCTTCCGATCACATGCACAGCGTCTGGACCGACAGTCACGGCCGAAGGTCTAGATTCTTCAAAGCCTGCTGGCCCTGTGCTAGGTGCTGTGCAGGCGGGCCGGGCCCGCAGGCGTGTATCAGCGCTGGCGGTTATGGAACACTGGCGAATCGCTGGATCCTTACCACAGGAAAAGACGCGGAGCGATGTTTGTGTTTCCAGCAGACCAAAGAAACTCAAGGCCCTCCGCCTGCGTTCCTGTCGGGACAGGCTGTGCTCAATCCACCTAGATTAGTGATGAAAAATGCAGAGATCTCAGAGAGTTTTTGGTCTATTTATTTTACAGTTGGAGACCCATTCAAACAAGTTTACACAGCCTTAAACAACAGGATGCTTACTAAAACCAGTGAAAAGCCATTTTTGGGAGTACATGAAGCAGGGATTCAAACCTGGAACCTGTTGAGTCTCAAACTCCAGCACCGACTGGACGCTCCCATTGCCCCTGGCAACTTAATCAGTTTACATACAAGGTTCTCAAAGCATCTCTAATGGCCAGTAGCTAAGAGATATATATTGCAGTAAATTAAAGATATCGCTGGTGAAAGCTGCACTGTAAACGCTGTGTGGAAAAAGTAAAGGCCAACGTATAACTTGTGCTGCCCTGTTAAAATGAAATGCAGCCTGTCCCGCCAAAATCTTACAAATAGTACATAACCTACTGTACTGTATGTACTATGGAGTATCTGTCTGCAGTATAACCAAAGTGGCAATTGCTCTGTCATTAGCTTCACTCCGATTTTAAACAACCTAAACTATTTATTTTAGAGTCTAACACAAAGCTAACATGAGCTAACAAGATAACCTTATTGCTGTCAAAGAAGCAAGAATTTAGCTAATCTGGTGCTAAACCAGTTTTACTATAAAGTTACTAAAATCTGCCCCAAATAAAGTAGCACTGAATTATATTAATTTATAAAATGAATTATCAAGCAAATGTGTACTTTCCCGTACATTTAAAGAGAATGCCACCTTTGTCGTACTCCACTTATGCAACCTAACAGCGATCCATACAACAGTCATGGATTTTAATCCCAGCATCGATATTCCTTCTTTCCCGGCTTACAGTTGGCCTGTTTTATAGTGTTTATACATTTGATTACATCGTCATCATCAGCAGATTTTTTTTCCAATAATTGATTTTACGGACATGTTTAAGCTACTGTTATCTCTCCTTAAACCGACGCTATAGCGTATGCAGACAGCAGAGCAGGTTTCAGACAAACTGCAGAAAAAAATGACCTCTAGTGGCCTTTAGGTGAAGGGGCACAGCAACCTCAATGGAGTTTAGGAAACCACATGACCTATCTGGGTAAAATTACAGAGCAATATCCCCAAAACATTTACAAACACAGGCGGGTATAGTTAATAATACTGCTATCATCATTCTTATTCTTCATTCGTGTTTATTTTGCTCAGAAGACAGCTGGTTACTCTCACTGACACATTTGTGTACAGTTTTCTCAATTTCACTGACTTAACTATTTCCTGTTATTAAAAATCATGTGAAAACTTTCACGTCTGTGTTCTGACTATCCGCGGATTTCTCAGCTGCTAATTACGCAGCATGCTAGTAACAGTTAAATTCCCACCCAGCAGTGTAGCACAGAAAGGGTCATTGCAGAGTCTCCAGTAGACTGATCTAAATGCAGGCTGCTTTGGTCTGTTCCTGGAAGTCACAGCTCCGAGAGGCTTGTTCAGATGCACTCTGGATTTTTATGGTTTCTAAATGCCAAACCCTTTATCCCAAACTGCAGCAGAGGCATTAGTCAGAGGAAATATGGAACCTGACCAGGGTTTCTGACTCTTCTGACTACATCTGGCGTGACACTCTTCCCGACTCTCATGTTCACACAAGAAATCTTACGGCAAATCTGCATTATTCCACTGTAAACCTAAAATTAGCCTAGGCAAAAGCGTCGGGTTAGTTTGCAAAACCTACAGACTATTTATGAGGTAATAAACTGTTACATGCTACATGTAAAAGTGTGTGCAGACTTGTCTCAAATTGAAGCTCTCATGCCAGCCAGCTGACTTTGCCTGTCTGTGGGACGTCTTCCAGGAGCATCGATGAAGAGGCCATCAGGCCATCAAGGCTTGACTGGAAACGGACATGTCACGTGAAGTGGCTGATGGATATTTAAATGTAACGTCCAGGAGAACCAATGACTTCAGGGGCAGTGCTGACTGATGCCTAAGTAAGACCTTAGGCAAGCTTCCCCCCCCCCCCCCCGATACACAAGACAAAGCATAACCGGCTTGTTAAGTGAGCACCCTCTCAGAAAATGGCAATCTAGGTAGCTGTCTATGTCACCTAATGGGTCGACCAGCAGTGCTGTTAGTACTGAACCAACCCGAAAGAGCATCACATTTTGTTTTAACACTCTGTGTTATGCCTTCACTTTTTCTTCAGTATACATTTACAATTCATTGCAGCTTTAAGCTACCAATCAGTACTTATAAGCCAAAAGACAGGCACTTATTTACTCTTTGGGACTTTTCCTCAGACAAGTGCTGTAAATCTCAGAAGGGCAAGCGAGTCCGAGCGTCTCGTGCCTGTGTTTGGCTGCACAGAGACAGTGGCCAGCTCGTCGCTCCGGGCTGTGCTGTTTCGCAAGCTGCTGAGCTGCAGACCCACACCGTCCTGGGGGGGGGGAGGGGGGGCACCGCACCCGATAGCAGAAGTTTCCCAGACCTCGGAAATTCAAATGGCATCTGGGCCTGGCGACGCTTACGTAACGTGTTTTGGCCGGACGGTGATGGTCGGCATAGCCACCGCTTCTGTGCCGTTTGCACTGCATCTGGCACCGGAGCTGCCAGGTCGGCGAGCCGCCTGGGGAACTGCGCTGCACCCCTGCGGGGAACCGGGATTCTACCCAGGCTGTTCCAGGCGGTTCTCATGACTCAGAGCACTTTGCAGTGTCGTTAACAGAACATAGATGCTTATTGACAATGTAATTCATATTTAATACTGTGGTCTTTCAAAGGCAAAACAGTGTACAGAGACAATGAGACAAGCTGATAATCACGAACATATTCTTATAGTAAACAGAAAGACCATGTGTATATCAATTACATATTTTATTGTCAAGTATTATAAAACAACAACTAAATGCCATATATTTCACAATGTGTGCTTTTGCTACAGAGAAGGAAATTATTCTTTCCCACAACTGGTTACGAGGTCTGATTTTGGTGTCAGTGATGGGGAGGCAGGCACACAGAGGTTCATGGGTCACACAAAAAACGATTTATTATTGTATGCGAAAGAGTGAAAGGTTGCGAAAGTGGCCTGCAAGGGTCTTGAACCCACAACTGCCTACGGCATGATCTTCGACAGACAGGAGCACACATCCTCACTCCGGGGAGAGAGGAGGTCATCTGTAGTTGACTTGCTTTCATGGAAACATTTTTTAGAGGCCATAAAATGAGGACTTCCTGATGGGCCTAACCTGACTTCAGCTGCCTGGTTAAATATCCCCTCCGAGGATGGAAACCAGCATTAAAATGTTCATATTTCAGGGGAACGGCCGCATATCTTAAAGGAGGTCTGCGTAATAGAGCGCATATGTGAGCTATGGCACACTTCAGGAGCTCGATTAGATGGTTGTGCAAATGCTCAGAATCATCCTGCTGCTGCCCAGGATTTGGCAGCCCGGCGTCCTTCTGCTGATGGGCCAGCGAATTCGCCAGGCGGCGGTACTAATTTATTGGGCGACAGATCTACCCTGGACTTCTTCTTCCCCGGACGTCTTTGTTTCCTTCCATCCAAATTGAGCCCCCCCAAAGCAGTTTGGCCGTAATGGTCCCAGATCTGGATTCAATATGGGCCTTTGCCTGCTCAGTTCCAACCCGCTTGATGGAACTTCATGTTATTTATCAGACGCTTTCAGAATTAATTTTATTACTGGTTGGAAGGCCACATATCCTCTTGCCTCAGATGGAGAACTTGCATGGATGAGGGTTATTTACAGACCCTGAAAATCGCACCCCACCCTCCAACATATGATACAGATTCAGCATTTAAGGAATTTCACAGCACGTTAATTTTCAGGGAAAAAAACACATTTTGGGCCAAAATTATGTCAACAAACTAATTTAATTGAACTCGGGCAGTTAGGAACTGAGTACTGAGCAGCTGATTTGTGAGGGGGTCTGGGGTCATATTGCACCACTAATTAGATACCCGATTGGGTGGTTAATAGCATGCATGATTATGTGGATGTCTGACTGAATGGCTAGTTGTAAGTGCTATACTATTACACATTTATAATGCTGACTCTTCACATTGCATGTGATAACAACTACGCATCTGAAAACTGAAAAAATCAAATGATTTAAAAAAACACAGCTGTCAGCGGTCATATTTGGTGACTTTGCATTTTCAGGCACACTGTGACCGCTGGGTTTGTTCTTATTGGTGTGTCAATAAACTCAACAACGTGTAAATGTAATACATCAATATGTGTCTTCCGGGAAGCCCAGGAAATGTCGCCCACGTAAGACATGACCATAAAAGCCATGCCAAAGCATAGCACACATTCCGTTTCTACAGGGAACTGTTTTCAGCTGGACATTTGAAGTACTTGAATTTTGACCAGTGTTTCAGCAACTCCACAGCCTATTTAATGGGGAACTCAAATTTACAGTTACATATTCCTGAGTGATTTATATACTATGCTATTAGTAAAACAAATACTATTCCTCAGTAATGAGTAATTCATATAACAGGCATTGAATGCAAATTCTGTGACACTGAATTGTGAAGTTGGTTATTTGTCTCCACCTGGTGGCCATAATCGATACTAACTCTTGGGTCACTGGTTGGCTGCGTGAGTCAGGCAGCTTGAATATGGGATTTCCGATTTTTCTCTGCTAACCCGGAAGGAAGAGGAAAAAATATAACATTCTGTGGTTGTAAAATCTAAAGAAACAATTTATATTCATATATTTAATATCTTTAAGGTTTAAAGATATTAAATATATCTTCTTAGATAACTTCTTAGTAAACTGAATCCATGTGACTCAGAATCTAATGCTAGAATGCATCTGGGGTTTAACCCAGAGGTTTAATTTGTCTGAAGGTTCTCAAACTGAGAGCATGCTTGTTAAAACATCGGCGCAAAACAAACCAGTCTGGGCTCATTCGGAGCCTCAGCTCGTGACACGACTGTCCGTGACCACGCATAACAGAATTTCACCAAAAATCCGCTAGATTCAAGGACTGCTTTTCCTCACAGTCAAAACGGATCTCATTGTTAAGCACATGGAGTGTTACCAGGAATGTAGTTTATTGCTAACCTGTCACGTTCCCTTGTTCGGCTGCCAGGCGCTGGCCCTTCCTGGATGTAAATGTGACATGTGACATTGTGCAGAAGCAGAGAATCTGTCCCTAGCGGGGGAACTTTCAACAACAACAGCCCTGCACTTCATGGTGAGAGTTAAGGCACAAATTCGCAGCACATATTTGAGGGTTCTGGCTCATTTTAACTTGAGTTTAACAGGTTATTGGGGATGCAACACTAGGAGGTGTCACATGTCAGTGAAGTGAAGGTGATTAATCGTCATTGTTGACGCACCGCAGCACCCAATGCGCAACAACGAAATGCATCCTCCGCATTTAACCCATGTGACATCGTGACACAGCAGGGGGCAGTTGCTTGAGCGCCCAGTGAGCAGTGCTTGGGGACGGTACCTTGCTTAGGGTACTGTACCTCAACAGTACTTGCAGGTTTGGGACTCAAACTGGCAATCTTTCGATTACACGGCTGCATCCCTAACCACTACACCACCTGCCTGCCCCAGGTAGCTGAGTCAGTGCCCGGGCTGCCCTGCCTGAGTGGCTTAGTTAACAGCCAGATTCATCAGTGCTATTAAACACGGCCCATGGGACCCATCTATCATGAAGTATATTATGGCAGGTGTTAGTGTGTAGTTCCCCCGCCGGGGTCTGTCGGAGCAGACTGATGACAAGCATGCACTATTGTCCCAGGCCCTGCTAACATACTAATATTACTCAGCTTTGCACATCTCCACAGTTTACACCAGTGCATATTTATGGAAAAATAATTTGTTAAAAAATTAAATGTTTTTGCTCCCTCCGGGAGCCGGGAGGGGGCAAAAACATAGACTGCCTGAGAGTTCCTAAGGACCTGGATGAATAACACTTTAGTACAACATGGAAGACTGAAAGACACTATAATGAAATAACATGGGGTCAATGTCTCTTTTAACTGGCAAAACACAAAACTGGTTAGCACAGGAGTATTCCTAAGGTATGCACACACTCTCCTCTGTCTATGCAACCCACCCAACTTCACTTTAAGCTCATCAGTCTAATCAAGTCTAATTGGGTTTCCTTGACTGTGGTACTTTAATTCTGCCGTTTGGTGACTCAGAAATGCCCTGCCCTACTGCCTATGCCATCTTTCCTGCCTGTACCACACTACTGCTCACCCTGCCCTTGGAAAAAGCACCAGCACCTCCCTGCTCAGGTATTAGCATACACATCTCCTCTGGACCTTTGCTTTTGCATATGGATTTTAGCAATTTTAACAATTAGGCTTGTATAAATCAGGAATTTGTCGATTTGACTTCCACTGTCAGCCCTAAGAGGTTCCCCTTTGAATCTGGCTCCTCCCTCCCCGGGAGCTTCTCCTTGCTGCTGCTCCCTCTGGTTTGATCTTAGGGGGCTTTGGGCAGGGATAATATAAAATGCATAGAGACAATCTATTGTTCTAAAAATTTCTTTCCTAATACTGCCTTGGTTCTTCTCCAAAAGGTGTTTGTACATTGGGGGGGTGGGGAGCTGGGGTTGTGGTCTTCACCTCTTTAGGGGGGGCACATAATTATAAGGGGGGGTTGTATCAGCCAGTTTTGATTATTGGGCTGGGGTGTTACCCAAGTAAGCGTTAAAGCCCCCCAGTAGGGCAACGAGGCCTTGCAGCATCCCACCAAAGGTCTCCAAGAAGGCCAGATACTCTGACTTGGTGTTCAGTGCATACACACAGGTAACAGTCAGGGCCCCTCCCCCGGCAGGAAGTTGAAGGGAGGCGACTCTCACATTCACCAGGGTAAACGCCTACATACTGGCACAGAACTGGGGGGCTACGAGTAAGCCCACCCCTGCCTGGCACCTCTCACTAAGGGCAACTCTGGAGTGGAATAGAGGATTGTTTCTCAAACCAGTCCTCGAAGACACCCAGATGGTCTACATTTCTACTCCCTCCCAATTGCCTGGGAGCTGGGTGTCGTGGATCCGGTGACAGCGGGGCATAGTGCAGGCAGAATTCGGGGGGGGGAAATAAGGTGACGACCCACTTGTGGCTCCGGAACAAAAATGGGGTTTATTGGGAGAAAACTACAAAAGAAAACAGACCACAAGGGGTCACATTAAAAAAAAAACCCAGAAAGAACATTTGAGAACTGATAAAGAACAACAATAAACTAGAAAAATACAAACCAGAAACAATACAATGACCAACTAAAGAACAGGACACAAGCAGGAACTAAAATACACTGAACACAACGGCTAACAGCAGGCAGGTGTGGCTAACAGGAGGCGGGTGTGGCTAACAGGAGGCGGGTGTGGCTAACAGGACTACTGGTAACTAGGAGCAGATCATCAAAGTAAATCACTAAGGGGAACAGGACAACTAACCAGCACAAAACTGAGGAACACTACAGGCACTGACACAAATACACTAACTGAAACCAAAGGAACACACTAGGATAAAACAGAACATATTAAACAAAACCGGAGAACAGGAAACAAACTTATAAAATACAAAACAATAAATACAAAATAACAGATAAGACTGGCCTAAGGCAAGCCTTGTGCCCATGCTGCAGGAAATCTCTGAGCCACATGCTCAGCCCACTGAGCTATGCAGCAGTCTAGGGCACAAGGCTAACACACTAGGGCAAGGAACATCAGACAGGGTAGGACGGGTACCGACCCTGACACTGGGAGGGAGTAAAAACATGGACTGTCTGGGGGGTCCCAAGGATTAGTTTGATAAAGACTGGAATAGAGCCCTGTCCCTCTCCAGGAGTTTGGTTGCAGTGCCCGAGCCGTGCGTTGAGCTCGGTATCTCTCTACCTCCAGCACATCCTCAGGCTCCTTTCCTACCAGACAGGTCACAATCTATGCCCCTCTTTCGTTTCGTTTTCGCCTAGGCTCCACGCACTGGGGCACATCCGCTGTACGGCCGGCCAGTTTCGCTCGCTCACCTACTGTGCCACATAGGCTAGGATCGCAGAAGGTGATAATCACGATGAGTAAAATTTAATATTTTATTAGAGATACTCAACAGAAAAATATCCAGTATCCAAAATATCTGAAAACGAAAAAATAGTCTAGGGGAGCCTGTCGAAAGAGATGAATTAATGATAGGCTACTGCAGTTGAAAGAAACTCAGAAGAATGGATGCACTGAAAATAATCATGATTTCCATCTGTACATGATAAAACCGCTTGTACTGGTGAAACATGCAGTGTTCTGCACACAGTCAGTACCCCTTTGGTTTGGGTACCACCCCCATGTACTAAAACCAGTGCAGGTCCACAGACCTAATTCATTTATTTCCTCCTACCATTCAACACAGACAATTAAAGTTTCACTGTGTGCTGAATTTAAATCATGACAATGTGCACCTGTTCGCCGTTGCCTAAAGACAGTGTATAAAAATACAAACTACTTGTTTACTGTTTTACCTTAAACATTTTGGACTGACAACGGAATATGTTTAGTAGGATTTCATTATTTTACATATTTTTGGAGTAATACAGAAGACTTATTTACCATAACTGTTGCTGAAGTATATTTTTCATAATACTGTCTGGTAGAATTGTGTGACAGGGAATAGTTTGCTAAAACATGCCATTTAGTGCAACCCTGAGTAAGATTCAAGCAAGACCAGGAACGTGGGTATGTATTGTAAGATGCTGTGGAACTTACTACTGAGCCAAGATCTCTTTATTTTTAAATGAAGGTCCCACATAACGCGCTCACAGTTTTAGACTTGGCCGGAAGGTGGCGCCAACGATTCGGCCGCAATAACAACCGCTGCACGGTCTCCGCGGTGCGCCAAGCATCCCACCACCTCTGCAATGTAAGAGTTGTGAGCTGAATTTTTAAAAGCCTTCCCTTCATTAGTTTGATAATGCCGTGCTTCTTATTGGTCTTTGTGTGCTGATCCAATTTGCCATAATAGTGTTGAGAACTGATTTCTTACATTTCACTTTAGAACGGGGGATCAAATCTACATTTTAATAATATCAAAGGAGGCAAACGGGGATAACAATAATATAGACTTACGTCTGGCAAACACGATACACAGGAGTTTAACACATAATTATAGTAAATATCTCACAAAAATTTCGTAGAATTGCAAAAACAGTCGCTCGGTGGTTCTGTTGTGTAACTTCATTGTACTATATGTATTTTATTTTTATCCGACTATTATTATTATTAGATTATTGTTAGATTATTGTAATTATTATTTCATTGATAATTGCTGGTTTGATTGTTTGTTAGTTTTTTCCAAATATTTCCTCTGAAGACGGAGAAACCGAACACTTTGCCTTTGCAGTATAATTCCCAGCAGTTCCTGGTAAGTACGATGTTGCCCCGTAAAAATCTGCGCGCATCTGAGCCGCACGTGGAATTTACCCCCAAATACTCATTAACGGTGCATTCAACGCGCGTGACCGAGCCCGGCTTGTGCGCGTCTCCCAATCAATCGGGGCTTCTAAAATCAATCAATCAAAGTTAATCAAATCTACTTTTTATTTACAATAATGGTAATATGGTTGGCAACAGTAATGTCATAACACTAACGGAAAATACAGACTAAGCTCACGTGTGACCGAATATGAATAGGAAATGACGATAACTGTAACAATAATTCCTGATACAGTCCCCAGTACGCACTCACCTGTGCCATCGCCCTCCGCCCTACCTGCTGCAGCGGCCAGCCAATGGCGTCGCAGCGGGGCGGGGCCACGGCGCCTCTCCGTTACTGCGGGCTGCCGCCGGACATCTGTATGAAAGACACGCGTGAAGTCGGGCCGGTCCATGGATTACACCGTGTCCCTGCAAGTGCAGCATCAGCTGACGGTGCTCCCCGACAGCCTGTGCCACGGCTACAGCGTGCAGTTACAGGTACTGTATGCCTCCCTCCTCCTCCTCCTAAGACACGCCACAGTGCTTGCAGTTAATAATGTCCAAGCTGTCATCCTTCTACCTACTCAAAGGATCAAGGGGAACTAGTGGTAATATCTGCGTGTAAGCCTTATAATTCTCACTGCGTGATTCATCCCGTTTTCACGTGAGGAGTAACTTTCCAAACAGATGTTTTTCAGCTTTTCTTGCGCAGACAAGTGTCCGGTATCCATGATGCATAGTAAACACAGTGAACAGGCAGCATCCGTCGCTCCAAATGTTCGCAATGCAATAACTGAATAGTTCCGAAATGACCATCAAACACCAGTTATTAATAATAACACGTTATTTTCCCTTCTCATCTTTAGTGATGTGCACTAAATGCACATTAATATGGCGCCAACGGGAGCAAAGCAAAATGCCCCACTCGTGTTAAACCCCCAGTTTTTTGTGTGATGTTTGTGCTTAACACTGACCTGGTTAGCGCTTGCTTGTCACATGCACGGTGCGGAGGTTACGACCGCGGCAGGTACAGCCCAGTCATGTCTGCACGCACCACTTATAGTATTTTTAGCGTTTAGTTATTTATGGAACTTCCCTTAGTCATCAGTTATATCTCATCGTAGATTTGCGAGTGGATGGTTGAAAAGCTCCGTCAATGACGGTGCCCTTTCGCCTTAGACGGAGAAAACCGCTGGGATGTATCTAAGTGCATTCTGCATTAAAATCAGTGCAGCCTGTAATGTACCGCTAATTGCGGAGCCGAGGCAGCGGACGCCTATGCATGCAGATAGAGGTTACTGCGCGCCCGCGATGGTACCTTAATGAGGACCTGTCGCCGGATCGCAGCAGATGCGTGCCGGTAACCTGCTCCCTGGGCATCTGCTGGCAGGAGATGCCGAGCTCTGCTTCTCCGCGTCCCGCCCGACCCGGATCGTGCGGGGTGACCTGAATAAGAAACGTGCGTACATCATGCGCCCCTCATTACTGCCCACGAAGCGGAGGAAAGTGCGTCCACCTGCCGTGGGACGGGTGACCTCAGCCGGGGACCCCGATTACCCTCCCCGCTCACTATCTATATGCCCAAAGGCTGCAGTTACGTGCCGCTATTATCGGGTCTAGGCGACAGAGTATAAGTTCATACTTCACATGATGAAGGGTGACCGACCTGAACAATGACAGATAGCAGCTCCATCGGAAAGCCCACGCAGCCCCCGTAATATTCATGTAGTGTGTATTTCTGCAGGCGGACTGCTTCGGTATCTCGGTATATCTGAATGCACAGTCAAAGCGAATCCGCGGGGAGAAAAGAAGTTTGGACGTTTGGGGGGCTTTTGGGGGGCTTCTTGAGTTTCCCTGCCGATTCTGGCCACTTGCGAGTCCCGAATGCCCCCCCTCCCCGGTCAGCGGAACATTACGGGGTTTTGCGGAGGGGCTGGTTCAGAAATAAACTATATATTTTTATTTTATCAATTTTTTTAACACCCCCCCTCACGCTCGAGCGTTCTGCTCGCATATGGAAAAACTGAAACTTCTGAAATGGTCGATCGACCCCAGAAGACCGTTTTACCGGGCCATTAGATGTCTGCTCGATGTAGCGGGGTCCACGGAGGACGGGGGACCGGGAGCCCCAGCGCTTCCCGTGAGGCGCCCCAGCGGGGAAACAGCGCCCCCTGGGCTCCCGGGCGTGAGCGGCCAGTGTAACTGCAACGACCGTCGGGCTCCTCGTTCGGAAACATCACCATCGCGGTCGCATCCCATCCATCAGCAAAGAGCGCTCGCTGGGCTGCAGGATGCGCGCTGGCAGACCGGCGTTCCCCAAGATTGTAAAAGCCCGGCACTATTGATTGCTAGCTGCCCCGTCACCCAGGGGGGGCTGACAAAGCGTACTTCAGGACAGAGAGATATAACAGCTACTTATGCAAAGTTTACTCTGTTTTTTTAGAGCTAGGTGTCAGTCTGGAACTTCTTTTTAGTTGCTGTGGTAATATTTTAAGTCTGTGCTTAAAAAAGCTGCTTCAGTTGTGCTTAACTTTGTACAAAAGCTTCAACTAAATAAATAAATATCAATGTAATGTAACCGACATGACACTGAAATGAACACATACGTGGCTGCACCAATGAACGCTGGGGTAGGAGTGTAAGCAGTATTAGAAAAGAGCTACACAAAGTGTTTCAAACAAGGCAAGAACCTAATAAGAAAACCTTTCAAATAAAGAAGCAAAGTGTATTTGGGGAAAATGGGAGTGGGGTAGGCTGGTAGAGGTATTCTTGGAACAGATGGATCTCGAGATGATCTTGAAGGTGGAGAGGGGATCTGACGGCCGGATTTGGTTCAGCCCATCACTCTTCTGGCTTCACACACACCTAGTAATGTGAGAGGATGGCATAAGGTCTCCTATGAGATCCCAGAAATCCTGCTGTTCCCCTGAGGGAAAAGCCTTAAGCCTCAATTTAGCCATTGGAAGATATGAAAATGTTGGTTCCTGCCTATAAGATGAAATATGCTGGTGAGTGCCGACTACAAGCATATGCACAATGTGAAGTAAAGGCCTGTCGTGCAGTATAAGCTGTGGAAAACTGCTTAGGAGCCTTTAAAAGTCTTTAAAATACTGCAATAAAACCCTAATGTAAAGTGTAAAGACCAACTCTTCACACATTATGTGATCTGCCCACTGCAGACAGCCCATAATAGTGCATTTATTGATTTTTTGAAAGGACTTTTCAAGGACGGTTAATGGTATTTCACTCCAGGTAGCTTTGTGTGTTTATCCCGCGGAGATGGCGTCATGAGCGTGGCCAGGCTACTCTCAGCAAGGAAGCCGACCATGCGGGGGAAATTGAATAACCCCATTTAACCAGTGCTCTTCCCACCAGACCTGTGTGTCTGTGTGGTCATTTTGAGAATTATAGGTTGGTCCAGAAAATTAGCATGTCCGATGCTCAGATTGTCCTTCAAAGGGGTCGTAATGAAGTGCATCAGTTAGCCGTCGTGTTGGTCATAACACGACTGGGCTCGAAGAGTTTGCAGAATTAAATTGCCGTAAGAACGGTCAAGATGTGGAGACAGAGCACCCAAAACCAGACTGTCCCACCTGTGCTCCCAGGTTTTCCACCTGACAATTCCTGAGTCTGCTGCCTGAATCAGGCACCTGCTACTAGGATGTAGCAGGGGTTGCTTAGTTCATCAGAATTCTCTGGGCAGATGTGCTTTTATTTTGAAGTTTGGCTGTTTTATCTTGCTCGCGGGTGGAGGGTGTTTTTTTCACCCACTGCTGCTCTGTGGCAATGAAATAAATGTCCCGCCGTTTCTGGACAAAGAAATTGTCTCCTGGTCCTTCCTGCCCTTGCTACACTATATGTCTCCCTTCATACTGCGCTTTAATGTGTATGCTGTCTGATGCTGTTTATGACTGCTGCTGTAATGCCAATAAAGTGCATCTTATCTTATCTTTTCGTTCACAATGAAACAAGACATTTCTGCAATTTGCCCAGCTTTGTGATGGGGAAAAAAGAGCGGATCGCCGTGGGAGCCAGAAATGAACCGATCACAAACCAGGATGCAGTATTTAAAGACAAAAGTAAAGCAAAGGAGATGGATCCCCGGAAGCATCAAAGGCCGAGCAAAGCTTGCTGCTCAGTATATACCGAGACTGAGACTTCTTAAGTGTCAGGGTCGGTGCCTGTCCTTCCCCCTTTGGCCAGCTGATGTTGCTGGTCATCCTGACCCTCCCTTGTGTTCCTTACCCCTGGTCTGGTCCCATAATTCCTAGCCTGCTGCTTAGCTCAGTAGGCTGAGCAGGGGTTCAAGGCTGGCCATAGGCCAGTCTTATCTGTTTTGTATGTATTGTTTTGTATGTTATAGGTTTGCCCT
>JAODKM010000108.1:8145251-8155361 GCA_026780845.1 Petrocephalus sullivani | reverse complement strand
CCTGTTAACCACACCTGCCTCCTGTTAGTAATTGTCTTCAGTGTATTTTAGTTCCTGCCTGTGTCCTGTTCCTTAGTTGGTCATTGCATTGTATTGTATTGTATGGGTCAGTTAGGTTCTAGTGCTTTCTCGGTACTTGTTGTTTTGTTTCTGTGCCCGTTTAGCGTAGCTCCTGTTTTCAGTTATATTTTCTTAGTTGGCTTCTTCTGTGTTTGTTTTTTTGTGACCCCTCGTGGTCTGTTTTCTTTTGTAGTTTTTCCCAGTTTTGATTTCCGTTCCCAATAAACCCCTTTTTTTTGTTCTGGAGCCATAAGTGGGTTGTCACCTTTTTCCCCCCTGAATCTTGCCTGCACCCTGCCGTCGCCGCAACCATGACATTTAAGGACCATGTCCCTGCTTTCCAGGTGAATCAAACGTAGCATGTATTTTCATTTAGTCAATGGCTTATTTTTTTAGATTTAGAGAAAAGCTAGAGAGACTGAATAGTTTGTCCGAGAAGGGATCTGCTAATATTGTTTTGAATGAGGCCATTGCCCTGTTGTGTACAAAGAGCTTGACTGAAACACATTGAAGTTCAAGCTCTTTTATTGTTGCATATATTTTGCAATACAGCAAAATCCTTATGCTACAGTTGCTGAATGGCTTTCATACCAAACAGGACACCTGTTGTCCAAAACAGGACATCTGAACAAAACTATCCTATCACAATGCCACCTTTTCCGTCCGGTACACTCCAGGAAACGACGGCCAACAAGACCTGGGTCTCCTGATAGGTGTGTTCGGGTCTCCAGGATAAACAGACTTCTTGAAGCAGAGTGTTAGATGTAACATCCCTTGAATTACACAGCAAATAACGTACTATTTTCTGCGTAAGCAGCAGTGGTATGTGTGTTGAGGCTCGTGTCTTACACCTTATATCTTTGCTCGAGGTTATCATCGGACTGTCAGGAGCAGAGCCATACTTGGCCTCTGCAAACCCCCCAAAGCAATGAATCATAATTAAATTGGAATTTGGGCCAGGGTGGCTTTCATGTGTAGGTGGGTCATGTGGTGAACCTCGCCGCCATGACTCCTGTCACCGTGCGTCGACACTGGCACATTATTGGTTTCCAGCCCCTCGCGCTTAAATTAATTACGATGGCTTATATTGGTATCTAATGCGTCCTGATGAATGCGTGTATGACAGGTGGCCACGCCCGCACCAGATGGCCCGGTAGCTACGTCCCGGCTGGCGGAAAATGACGGCCTGTTTTCACGGGCCCCTCGGCTGCGTGTGACTCATACCTGGAGCAGAGCCAGCCTTTCCGCGTACAGCGCTAACTCACCCCTACCTTCTCACAGTGCTCCTATAATTTGGGCACAGTACCTTCAAGGCCCTTCCCTACGCCACCCCCCAGCCAGATATCTTGGTCAGGTAGGGGTTTGCAGAGATCAATAGGAGAGCCAGAAATCATAGTGTGGGTGAGCTGGCAGAAAATCAGGTGGGCCAGTCCCATGATAATTCACTTGGTGGCAAAATATACAGACTACTATACTATTCTATTCTATACTATACTATAAACTAAATTAAACACACACACACACATCATTCATTCCTATGGGCATAACCCTGATCCCAACTATGACACCCTTAACCCCTACCCAGCCCTAACCTTAACCATAAGTAACCAAAACAAACCATTTTTAGTTTTTTATAAAGTTGTGGTTATCCTTATGGGGACCAAAAAAATGTCCCCAGAAGGTAGAAAATAGCTGGTTTTTATCACACTGTGGGGACATTGGGTCTCCACAACGTAATATAAACACGTCCAGACACACCACAACCAGACACACCACACACACATCACACACACACACGCACACATCACGCACGCACACATCACACACACACCACGCGCGCGCACACACATACCTGTCAGACACAGTAGTTTTATTGTACTGTATCTCTCCCTGTGAATGCTGAACGCAGGGGCGCCATAAATCATAAAGTTAGGATGGTTCCAAGGGCCCCTGAGTAACTATGGCCCTAAAAATTCTGGAACATAATTTGACTGATTTGGGTTTTGGGGCAAATAAAAATCTAATATTCTTTTTGCTCCAACCCAGTGTTTATGTTTTCTAAAATCAGAAGCTCGCGCCCCTTAATTCTAAGCCCCGATTTAATTCCATCTGTAAACAGAACAAATGATGCTAAATGATTGAAGAGTGATTTGCCACCTGATGCCCAATGTTACTCTAGCAGTAAACATTGACTTACTGCACTGCCTTCAGTACTTCTCCCGCTCAATGTTAGTCTCAATCACAAAGCGTAGACTCTATCCTGTGCATGGGATTGAAACACCGGCTCTAACAAATCTGGGAACAGCAGCTATTTGTCATCTTAGTGTGGTAATAAAATTACAGAGCTTATCCTGAGAGGTGCTATTCTATCTGACTGGATATTTTATGAGAACTCTCCTCTTCCCAGCAGCGTAAATATTTTTTCGTAATGTGCCTAGAATCGTATTTTGAGATGTAGCCTGCCCTGTATGTGTCAGTAGGAATCCTTCTTTTTGCAGATTTGTTTTGTTGGTCTGAGCAAGAGAGAACAAGAGACAGAGGGAGAGAGAGAGAGAGGGAGAGAGAGAGAGAGAGAGCGAGAGAGAGAGAGAGAGCGAGAGAGAGACTCTTCTGGACTTTATGGACTGTGATGCATGTCAGTGTTCAAAGTGCCCACAGCTGGGGTCTCTGCTTTAAATATTGTTGTCTTCACAGTTTCCCCCCCCCACATATACAGTGCATAGTTTTCCAAACACAGTTGCAAAATTAACTCTGCTAAACAGTCTGTCAAACAGCCGCCTGTGCCTAGGACACAGGAAAGACACGACCCAAGTGCAGGCTGTATGACTGGCGAAATCCTCGCAGGGGATTTTATTGAGACGACCACATGGGATCACAGGTGCAGACAGATAACGATGACTGAACTGGGGAGCACAGGACTGGGAAGCACTTAAATATATGAGTAACGAAGGGGAGAATTAAGGGGGGATTAAAACGACGGCAGGAACGAGAGGTACGGGAAATGGGTAGAGGGGGGGCTTGTTTAGCACCCCACTGGGGGAAGACAGGGGGATCAGGCGGGAGGGGAGAGCAGTGTGACAGTCTGCGTAATAAATGACCAAAGGATTCATATAACACAGTACCCATGGGTTGTGTGAAGTCCTGGGTGTATGTTGGTCTCTGTAATGATTTCCCCCACCTTTAAGCACGTGATTGAGGTTTATTGCCAATATGACATGAAGTGTGGAGTGTGTGTGTCTGTGTGTGTGTGTGTGTGTGTGTCTGTGTGGGGATAATGGGGCCAGTTGATTGACAGAAGTTGGCAGAGTCTCTAGTTAACAGAGAGCTGTGCCCTTGTGGTGCCCTGTGGGTTTCGTTTTTAGAGGGGGGTGTGCATGTTAAGGCTCGGGTATTCACCAAACCAGTAGCCCCCTACTCTTGGTTGATCACCAGAGTAAAAAGCATATGAATCCAGTCTCTGTCTGCATATCAGCTCCTGCTGAACACCAGCTGCTATATATGGTTGTCTGGGGGCCATATGGCAGGAGAATGGATGGCTATCTCGGGTCATTCTGGGGTCATCTTTATACGGGATATTCAGGCAACGTTTCTGCACAATCTTCAAGAATCTGTCATTTTCTCTGATGGCTGCTGTGAGTATGGGAGCAGGGGTGAGTCAGAGAGACCGCGTGATCTGATGCAGAAGCTTGTTAAAAATAACATCGTAGTTTATTTCCATGAGGTTTTTGTTTGTTTTTAAGGAGACTCGCACAATAATAGCTCAGGTATAGGCGCATCACTGAGTGTTTGCAGTTTGACTTGGACTATATGGGGGTAGGGTGTGAAGGTCAACACCACCAGGCGGAGGGAGGTTGTGAAATGCCCTGTCGAAGTGATCTTAAAAAACATCTGCCCTTCTCCATCCAACCACCTGCCGTAGAAGCTGCATCCTCGCTGCGTCATTGTTTGGGCCGGAGGTGGAGTTTCATCGGCACAGATGATTGGGTGGCGGGAATCACCTCTTCCGAGTGATTAGTATCTTTTAATCAGTTGTGTGGCCAAGTGCCTTATTTTAACAGCGAGCATGTGCGTCGGGGCTCTGCACCTTCAGACTAGACCTGAAAACCTGAACTGACGCATGTGCCTGATGGACTTTAATTGGGCAGCCCTGCTGGGTTCAGGATTATTCAGCTACACGCCGAGGCAGCCGCGTGTCACACGAGAAGGCTCAGACTGCCATTTTTACTACTTGTTTAATGTTATTCTTGTGTTCCTCATACTCCTGCACCTAACCATCCTTATTGACGGATGGGTCTCAGAAGGATAAGCTCTAGATATACGAATGCAAACTGAGTTCTTTCCTCCGCTCAGTCGTATCGGAGTGGTATCCCTTCCTCTGTGAGATATAAATCAGTTTCTCTCGAATTCCCGGCTGCTGTGTCCTTGACTCACACCAGCTTCTGATACGAGAAGAATTTTTGACCGTCAATTTTTTTTCTAAGAAGTAAATCCTCACTGTTGATCTTCTCTGCTTCATCCACTTCCCCGATCTTAGATACCGGCAAGCAGCTCGAATCCAATCAAAGATCGGCCGTCTTTATCCTCTGTATTTACACGCCACTTCCAGAGGTGTTTGTATAAATCTCAGTGGTCCGGAGCAGGTGCTCAGTGAGGCAACAACACGGAGTAGGAAGTGATATAAGATTTATGTTTGTGGCTCTGGGCTTGTTTTATAGCGCTTTAGCAGTCCTGTTGAGTAGCAGGGAGAGGGAGAAGCAGTTTGCTGATTCGATCCCAAGCCGGTATCCTTCCGATAAGCTACTGTTTTCACAGGGAATTTTATTTGTTTACACTTCGATCCAAGTGTTTTACAGAAATTGACACATGTACGAGTGATTTAGCTTAAAGGCTCCATGTTTATCTTATATCAGATAAACATAGCAGGAACATGTAAATTAATGTAAATTGATTCTTTCTTTTTCTGGGTAAAACCGGTCTTGTTTTTGAAATGACCTTTACGTCTGTGTAAAATAAATTATGCTCCTCAGTAATTCTGTTTTAGTAAAGCCTCAAATTAGTCATTTAATACCACAGCAGGCTTACCATAATCAAATATACACACACATATCTTTATAATGCAGTACAAAGCGTTGTTGATGCTTATACTGGCCATTATACTGCATTATGAATGATGGTATCTATAATGCATTATAGATGAGAGCTTCATAATGCATTCATAATAGATAATACTCATGGCTATAATGTGTTTTGCCTTGTAATAAATATTTATAGCCGTGTTTATAATGCTTTATGGATTAATTATTATTTGTTATGAATGTGTTCTGTAAACATGGCCTTAAGTAAAGTGTTACAGCTGATGGCTTATAGGAGCAGCGCTGATGATCATGTCATAGCTCACAGTGCCACGCTGGAGTGCTCCTCCGTCCTCACCGCGTGTGTCCAGGCCGCGTGTGTCCAGGCCAAGTGTCACACACCGCAGCCGTGTCTGTGTGTGTGACATCAGCTCCCCCTATCGCTGAGGTAGTCTGTTTATAAGACTTTTACCCTTCCTGTCACTTTCACCAGCTGCGGGAGGTTATTCCGTAATTTATAAACGCCAGCTACGCATCGGTGTAATTTGTCACACTCTGTGTCATTGGGAGACCGATAGTGTCGATTATGGGTTGCCTCAGGGCTCCCTCAGCGATCAGCGTCGATGTGCGTCAGCCTAGACGATCACGCAAATCAGCTGATTCACCTTCAGCATTCCGCGCCATCCTTTGTCACAGCTGCGATGTCCGCTAAGCGGGAGGCCCGTCGGCTCAGAGCCGAGACTCTTAACGACCGGGCCACCTGCAGTTTGCTGAAAAAAATCTGCACTCATGGGCTTCAGATTTTTTAACTATGCGAAGACAAGCGGGCAGCTTTCAAAATACGGCACGCGCTCGCCCAGTCTGCATCCAGCCTCAGCTGTCATTTGGACTGTCTGCAAGAAGGATGCTTGGTATCTGGATGTGAATGACACCTTTGTCCTGTTTGTTCGTGATTCGTGGAGCTGGACACCAGGCTTTAATCGCGATGGAACAAACACAGACCCCCTTGTGCCCAACGGAGGATCTGTGGTCAGCTTTGAGCTGCTTTGTGTCATTGTCTACGAAACCCTATGTCGTTCCCATTTATAATTGCAGTTGCTCTGCACTTCCAATCCCCAAGGCTGGTTTTTATCGTTAGTATTTTTTAGATGGGTACAACGGCAGTATCCTAAGGGACTTGAACTTGCAAGCTTCTGGTTACTAGCCTGTATCTTTAAATTCTGCCCCTTGCTGTAACTAGCTGTTGATCCTCCACGTGAGAAAAGCAGATGCACGGCCAGCACTGAATCGTGCACCGTCCTTAATTAGCAATCAGACCTTATCCTCTTCTCCACTCATGCTCTGGAGACTGTCTGGTCCCTTTGGGGCAGTGACTGGAATAAATGGGCCAGTGGGCTGTGTAGAGATTGCCTCCCCGCTGTTGCTGTGCGCCTGGCCGTTGTCACGCCCCTGCCTGCGGGCTACACCTGCCATACCCAACCCGACGCCGCGGTCATATGCTGGACCTCATACTGCTGTCTAAATTCCCGGCTGAGCAGCCCCATAGGAGATCAGAAAAGGATTTTATGTGCTTGAAAATGAACTGGTGGCTGACTAGTAAAAGCCACTGCAGGGGGATTAAACAGAAGCCAGTGAAGGTAAATGCAGTGCATGAAGCAGAAGATTGTATATGTCGTTCTGTATAAACACTCCCCTACATCCCCCCAAAAGCTTGATGCTCACATTCGATGGCCCCCCTCTGTTTGTCAGAATGCCTGCTGTTTGCAACGGTGTATGGCCGTTAGTAACAAGGTAATCAATGTCAAAATAACTTAATATAAATAAAAAAACAAACTGTACATTAACTTGGCTTATCGTGCTGCCCTGCTGAATACTCGAGTCTGAATGTTTGGAACGGCATTGATTCATTTTCTATAACCGCACACAAATAGTGCCAGCCAAGCGAATCACAGTGAATAATCTGTAATTGTGACATTACTTAAAACTGTAGAAGTACAACATGATTTAAAATTAACGCAAACTAAACAGAATTATTTAATCACACCAGTGAATCAATAAATGCATTTCTTGACTTGTAAATGTGAAAATTATATCTTTAGGTTAAAACGTGTGAGTCAGATGTGTAGTGAGTGTTAATGCACTCCAAGGCATGCATGATTATAACTTGTCCTGCATTAACCCTTACATGACTAAGCTGGAACTTAGGGCTGATAATGAGGCGAATGTGTTGTGTCTAATGTCTGTGGGACGTGGATCTTGGTCTATTATTTAATGCAAGGCTGAAGCTGAAGGAACATCTGCTTACCCCTAAGTACAGTGTAGCGCTGGCCTTTGTCTGCCAGTTTGTCCTGGTGAGCCTCTTGTTATATTCCCCTCCGCTAGCCTGTCAGGATGTCGAACGCGCCTGATGTGTCACGCAGTGAGAAGCAATTCGGGAAGCTGACAGTGTTCCCAGGAATACCCAAGTCCAAGAACAGCATCTGTCAATATGCCAGAATGAAATCATGATGTTTGATTGCGGTTCACTTTTCCTTTGAATTTTTATACGGACATTATACCCACAAACTAGGTTCTCCCAGCAGCTATCACGCCATACTTATGACTAAGAAACAAGTTAAAGTGATCTGCTTCTGGAATTTCTAAAACTGATAGATGGGTTAAGCCATGCGCTACGTATTATGGAAATATCTCAGCCAAGATGGGTGAATCAAGTCCCACTGCTTATGGATAGGGTCTGCTTAATGTGGGCGTGGTCACTTTTGCAGGCTCACTGTGACGGACTGTGCCTGACTGCGGACTCCATACTGACCAATGGAATCTGCCAGATAGGGGCCAAACTTTCCATAAAAGCCCGGCCCAAAAGAACCATGTCCTGGTGGTGCCACCAGCGATGATCATGTTCCTCATGTTCAGCGGCTTTAGAAATAACACCTGCTGTTTTTACACTATGCCCGCACCAGGCTTTTTCCCAGTGGGCCAATAGGCAAAATTCCCCCTTTACTTGGCAAACTTTATGTCAGGGGGCCCCTCCACCTCCACAGAGACCAGGAGATTTGGTTTACAAACCAATATCTTATTCAATAATAATTATAGTAGGTGGATGTAGCAGTCATGAAAGGTAGAAACACCTTCCCTTATGCTGCCCTCATCTTCTGGGTGAGGCCTCGGTTTGGGCTTGGTCACTTCAGTGTGTGAAGGCGCTCCTGTCTCCTACAGATGAAGTCCACTGGTGGGGATGAGGACCTCTTTACGGACAGCTACTGCAAGGTCTGCAGCGCCCAGCTCATTTCCCAGTCCCAGCGGGTGGCGCACTACGAGGTGAGGAGCGCCGCTCTGCGCGCCCCGGCGCGGACGTCCGCACACTCCGCACCACACACACGCGCACTACACACACGCGCACACATGCTCGTGATAACAAACACATGGTCCCTCGTAGAGATTGAGGAGGAGAGGTAGTCATGCAAAATTTCTGTCTTAGCTCATCCAAACACGTGTATTTATAGACATGATCTTACGCACAACTACACAGACACTATCCAGTGGACACCAGGGCTGCATGCTTACCATGCTCACACACCCCAGAGACAGACAGCTAAGCCAGCTATAACACAGCCCCGGGGCGGCAGGTAGCTTTGCTGAGCGCATGCTCTTCCAGCTTCAGCGTAGCTGCCTTAAGTCCCAGTAGGCACTTTGTTGTTATGACCTTCAGCAAAGTACTTAACATGCACTTTTTCCTGCTGTATGAATGGGTCAAAACTGAAGGTTCGTTCAGCTAAACCATGGCTGGGCAATCTCATGCAGAAAGGGCCGCTGTGTGTGCGGGTTTTCGCTGTACCTAACTAATTAGGTTACTAATTAGAGGACTGATTGGATGAGGAGTCCTCTCATGCCTGGGTTTGAACAGCTGACCTATAGGTTATTCCCTATACCAGCACACACGCCGGCCCTTCATGGGTAAGATTGCCCACCGCTGAGCTAAACACTGAAAAAAGGCAGAGAGCACCCACCGGCATCTGAATAGTGTGCCATATAGTGTGGGTTCAGGTCTTCCTTCTGAATCTCCACCACCAAAGTGCTAAATGTGGCTAAAATGAGATGCCTATGACCATGAACATGCCTAAGGAAATTATCCAGACGGCAGGGGATTCCTGGGCAGTTTAATCATTCTGAGTTATTCCACAGTGCATTCCTTGTGGACATCCCCAAGGTGTCTGAGCACGCCAGGGAGTCCGGGACACTTTAATGCTATTTTTTAAGGGCTAATCTGTTATAATGCGTGTTTTCACATCTCATACTGAACCCTGCTCCCGTCCCTTTAAGAAGGGGATTTGATCCTCGGTGTATTTCTGTAACAGTGGATTTAAGTTGTTGCCATAAACTTGAGTTTAAAACACATGGTTCCAGATCGCAAATCACTGAATGTTTCCCCCGATTTCAGGCAAAAAAGGACAAAGAAAGCGTAGATCTTTAATTTGAAAATTGAACTAGAAACTAAAGTCAAAATGATGGGAAGTACAGGATTTCCTAGTTTTGTGCGCTAGTTTCCAGGACAGATAAACATTTCAGGAGTGTGCACCCCTTTGTCGTTGCCAAGCTTTTTGAGAATGACTGACACCCCGAGGTATTCTGGGAAAGGCTGCGTGTCCAGGGATTTCCGGCTCCCATTGTGCGCTGCTGTGTCTGCTCTGATGTGATTAGGGTGTCTGTCAGGCACGAAACTCGCAGAAGGTAGTGGCTGAATGCACATAGTCTCCCTCATGCTGTCCTGCTCGCTCACACACTCTCTGCCCTCTCTGTCATCCTCTCTCAGTCCCTCACCCGCTCTCTGCCATCCTCTGTCGCTCACCCGCTCTCTGCCATCCTCTCAGTCGCTCACCCGCTCTCTGCCATCCTCTCAGTCCCTCACCCGCTCTCTGCCATCCTCTCTCAGTCGCTCACCCGCTCTCTGCCATCCTCTCTCAGTCGCTCACCCACTCTC
>JAODKM010000108.1:8126382-8137679 GCA_026780845.1 Petrocephalus sullivani | reverse complement strand
TATGAACAGCACTGAGTGACCCTCCCTCACACAACCTTGTAACCTTCCCACAGGAAAACAGTAAAATCAATTAACAATGAGCTGGGGTGACAGACATACATGTAAACTATTTTTTACATTATTTACCAATGTATTTTAATGTACACTGAAAGGAGTGAAAACATATATAGCATTGCTATTAGCCTACAAATGCATACACGCATTGACACAGCGACTGTTTACTTCCAGGTAGGGTGACCAACGTGACCAATCAGACAATGAGAGGGCGTGACTGCCAGGATTAAATCGGGGAGGGGACACGTGATGAGTGGGACCAATCAGACTGCTCTTAGAATCTGAGGTTTCAGAAGTCTCCATTTTTCATTCATCCATACTGCAACTCTAAAATGGTGTGAGGCTGTGAGACCGTTTACAAGGGTCTCTGTTTTTTGGGAGAAAACTGTGGGGTAGTTTGGAGGAAAGGTGAAAACTGAGACTAATGTCTGAATTTTTAAACAAAAATGTAGCAATGTGGATGTAGCCTAAGGTGCTTGCAGTGCAGCAAGAAGGATAGACACATAAAATATTTACACACAAATGGCCCATTAAGATTATTTTGGGGGCCCCTAAAGCTTGGAGGTGTGTAGCTACAATATTTAACATGGACTCTTTCATCCCTCCCAAAAAAGAGACTTTTGTATTTAAATTATGAAGTTGTACACCCCCCCAATATCAAACTGTCTCCCAAGTCACTGGCTCTGTGCACCGGTTTGGTGGCCTGGGACTTTACAGTGTAACGTGTAGCTGAAAGATAAGGGGAAAGTAATTAATTCTAGTCCTTCTTTTGAAACAGTGAAAGGAAAGTATCTCCTTCAATTCATGTTTTTGGAGGAAATGCACTGTGGAACAGACGTCAGCACATGAACAAAAAGGCATTTATTTTTATTGAAGACGATTAACTGTGGTGGATATTTGAAAAATTCTTCTTGAAAACAAATTGCGGTCGACCAACCTTGTAACCATTTGTCACCATGAATTCAAAACACATTGAAAAGAAACACGACAGGTTGAAATTAACCCTTAAAGCAGGGGTACCCAATTTATATATAAACATTTAGCATTTTTAATGTGGGTGGATCATTTTGACCCGGTCACTTTAAAAGTAGCTCGCATGCTGAGAAAGTGTGGGCACCCCTGTCTTACAGTGTTGAAGAAAAGTAATAATAAAAAATTCTTCTTTAGCATGGCTGGGGTGTGCTTTTCACATTGGGCATGGTGTGCAGGTTGTCTGTCATGATGGGGCTGTGCACCCTGGGTAACCCCTAAGGAGGGTGCCACACCCACTGCCCCCAACTGTTATCCTGCAAGTAGGGGTGGAATTTAAAAACTTTTGCTACTAGCCAAAAGAGCCGGTATCTGACATGCAGTTTTTACCAGCCAGCAGGTTAGTGGCCAGTTCGTTCTCACCCTTCATCTAAATTATAATGCCTTCGGCGAGTGGGTGAGTCTAATTTCCAGCCCTGCCTGCAAGCGAGAGTATACATTTAGCATTTCGCAGGAAGAAAACATCTGAGGCTGTATGTGCTTAAACCGTTTTCTCTTTGCGCTGTATACCCATCGTAGGATGCCTAATTCTAAATGAACAAAATGACTGTACAGGTCACCTGACTGAGGTTTATTATTTTGTTAAATTTGTTTTTTCTCTTTTTTTTAAGGACAAATCTGGGTCAAAAAGTAAATGTCTTTAGTTTTTGGGCTCTACCTTGTGCCAGATTTTTAATCTACTGGGAGTTTTTTTGCCCTAATACAATTATTTTTTTCTTTTCTCAATAAGCCCCATATAAAAAATAAATATACTGAGCTGTTTGGAGTGCGTACCAGGACACAGGAGAGCAGCATCTCTGTCCTCCTGGGGGCTTAGACCATTAGCAGGTGCAGTCACCTGCGTTGTAAACAGGGGATTCCTGTAGGGAGACTGTTCTCTAGATTAAAGTTTCTTTCCAAATTGTCACTTGTTCCTGCCCTGTCCGGTGCCGCAGTGCATGCTGGGACATCAATCTGCTATGAGGAGAGCAGGGCCCTGACCGGTAAGGCAGCAGTAATGAACCCAGAATGGATGGGCTCACAGTGAGGACTGCGCAACATTAAGGGATGGCAGCCATAGGTTTTATGGCTAGTATGACTGCGAGGAGATTAGATGCATCGGATGAAAGCTGAGTCAAACCTTTGTGGCGGGTTGTGAGAAATCAGGGCAGACCAAGGATTGTGGAGACAGACTATCCCCAGGCAAAATGTCTTGCCTGCAGGAAGGGTGCTGCTGTCACTCTCAGGCATGAAAAGCCATAGCGATCGAGACCATAGCCAGATCTGCGGATGGTTATACATGCTGAACGCCCTCTTTCGTGTGTGCCTGCAGGGCGGCGCTGATGGCGACGTGGACAGGAACAAGTGCTGCACGCTGTGTAACATGTCCTTCACCTCCGCCGTGGTGGCACAGTCTCACTACCAGGGCAAGATCCACGCCAAGAGGCTGAGGCTGCATCTGGGTGCCCAGGCATCTCTCAGCGAGACTGCAGCATCAGGTAAGCAGGCTCCTCCCCTGCACACCCACCCGGGTCAGAATCCACCCGGGCCCAGAAGGCCTCTATTCCAACACAGTCCTTCAACTCATCCAGTTAGTAGTTAACGGTTTGTACTGTTCATATGACCAAATGGACCTTAAAATATAACACTTACAACATTACTCGAGAAACTCTGAGGTATGAAAAATGAACTTTATGGTATAAATTTATGTACTTGTGATGTAGCAGGGGCCTGTTCCACGAATTTCTTGCTTAGCTGGATAACTTGTTGGATTTAAGGTAGTGTGGGCTAGATGGACTTTATCTTTGTTCACTTACATTTAGCCCAGGCTACCTTAAATCCAACAAGTCACCCGGCTAAGCAAGAAATTCTGCTTCATGGGATACCCTTTCAGGGGAAGGCAGTTTTATCCAAAAAAAGCCATTGGGGTTGCACTGCAACTTTCTAATTTAATTACTAATTAGAGGCATGATTGCCGAAAGAGTCCTCACACCTAGGTTTGAACAGCTGACCTAAAGGTTATCCCAAAAACCTGCATTCAACTTGCTTTTTGTGAATATGACTGCCCACCCCTGCTGTAAACACACTGCTGCTTGGTCCTCAGTTTGACTCCCATGTTCAGGTCCTACAGGAAATAGGAAAACGCATTAACTTTTACTTTAAAAAGCAAGCCTGCTGTTACCCAGAATGCACGGTTAAACTTAGCAGTCAAAAGGTAGCAGTGAGGACTGGGGAAGGAGGGCTGTGAGAGCGACTGGCAAAGCCAGGACTCAAGCCATGCAGGGGGTCGGGGAGCCAGCAAGCCCCACCCCCAAGCTAGAGGCACATCATGGGGGGAATAAAAATAGGTGAATGAAGAGCTTAGCCATCACTTTGTATGCATGCTGTGTGTATGTTTAGAATCCAGAGCCATAGATTCCCACAATGCCCTTTGTTTAAATGATAAACAGAAGCGTGTGACACATGCAGCCATTTGGGGGGGGGGGTTTCGGTGTGGGGTTAGGGCTTTTTCACGGACGGACAATAGCTGGTTATTGGCTTGGGAATCCGCACCTGGACGTGTTTACAGGAGATGGGAAAATAAAACTCACTACTGTGCATTGATCAGGAAGAAAGAGCAGGTCAGATGAATGGGTTACTCGCTCTTCCCTGGTTCGTCTGCACCCACCCTCCAAACCCTGTTAATCGTCTTAGCTGTATCCAGGGTAACTCTCACAGAGAAGAAGGTTCCAACAAGATTTGAGGCTTCCAACAAGGTTTGCAGATCAGGCTGTGGTAGGCAGAGCTGCTGTAGCTGCTAGTCTGGCGTGTCGCCTGGTGTGCTGAGTGCCGATAGCAAGGGGAATCGCACTTTTCGGAATCAGAACTCACTTTATTGCCAGTATGTAGGAGCATGCCCAAACTGTTTGTGGTTCAGTGCCAAAGATGAAGTATAGGACAAGGCATACCAGGGAACACTATGTGCAAAAAAGTATTAATACAAATTTACAGAAGACACAGTGCGAGTAAGTTAAACATTAGAACTAGTGCAAGAACCATTGTAGTTACTGCGTGTATACTATGAAGGGAGAATGTTGGACAAGAGGGGAATAGTCCCTTGATGAGTGGATTGCGCCTGGGTGACGGATTACTGAGGCACTAGGGGAGTTTATTTAGAAACTGGACGGCTAAGGGACAGAAGCTTGGGAGATGGCGTGAGCTCCGGGTCACGATGCTCTTGAATCTCATCTGTGTTGGCTTTCAGAGTGCTGATAAAATCTTTCTCGCTAGAGCGAGAGCGCAAGTCTGTGGCTCTTTTTTCCCATAATCCCCTGCTCAGAAATAGGACAAGATTTACAATAGGAGAATTTAAAATGAGTCATATGGTGGCGAAAGTTGGGGCTCCTGGGAGAGTGAACATCGCACTGATAAATGTGCCAGTGTTGGAGGAGGCTTTGATGTCATCCTCATTCTTTTTGATGTATATTTTAGGAACGTAATTACATCGGCTACAGTCAGACTGCGAGGAGGGCCTTGTGACGTGTGTCTCTCTGTGTGCTTCAGCTTGCAGACACTTTATTATTATTAATCTGCCTGGGAGGACAGGAGGAGGAGGCACCAGGAGAGAAGGTTATGAAATCTGGGCAGCGCTGCGTCTTGCCTGAGCCTGGCTGGTGTGTGCAGTGCAAAGGTGATGCAGCCCCTGCCAGCCCCTGGGGCTTACAGCAGGCTCTGAAATTTGACTTCCACCTTGAAAAAGCTTGACCCTGTCAGGACAGGTGATTTAGGAGCTTTGGAAGGGGTGGCAAGGCAGTTGAGGATGCAGGCAATTACAAATCAAGAGATAAAAGTGTATGCAATGCAAGTGCTGTAAATTTAAATAGATGCTTTATATGGTGTTTTTAATAGTAATGGGGAAAGCGAGAGGGATAGGAATGCTGCCCAGTGCACACACACACACACACACACACACACACAAACACGCACACAGACAGACTCGTGTACCTATCTAAATGGGGACTGTCCCTTCATTTCTATGGGAAAAACTCTAATCCCAGTCACCCTTAACCCCTACCCAGCCCTAACCTTAACCATAAGTAACCAACCCAAATACAAAACTTTTGGCATTTCAACTTTTCTGATAGTATTAACAATTTTTATAAAATTGAGGTTATCTAAATGGGGACTTGAAAAATGTCCCCAAAAGTAAGGAACAGGACATTTTGGTACCCAAATGTGATCTATGCAAACCCAGACACACACACACACATGCACACACATGCACACACAAACACACACACCACACACACACATGCACACACAAACACACTCACACACACATGCACACACAAACACACACACCACACACACACCATCCCCCCACCAGTGTGTTTGATGACATCAGCAGTGAGAGGGGTCTTTATTACAGACCCAGCTGCTTGGGTAAGAGTTGGAGAGCATTGAATATCGGAAGTGGACTTACTAATTTTCTCCACGTAGACAGCGGCCTTTGAAGATGAAAACTGCCCCTTTCCCCTTCACCAGCTGCACCTATGAAAGGAAAGGGAACAATTTGGGAACTATATTTGTGTGATGTGGGGGCCGTGCTGGGATTTCAGTGCTGTTGCGAGGGTTAAAAGCCAATAAGCAGGAGCAATGGGGAACTGCGTGCAGCGCAGAGGTGAAGCCTGCAGGTGAACCGCCTTCCCTGGAGTCCCGTCGAGGGCAGGGATGTAATCCACAGACCAGGTGGTGCCTCACACCCAGGCCAAACGGGCTCGCAAATGAGCTCCCCCCTCCAATGCCCACCTGTGTACCCTCCAGAAATAGTCGTCCAATGAGGCCAAAAATCTATGAACGCCCCCCGCCCCCCAACAATATCCAGGTAACACCACGAAAACTCTTGGACCCGGCCGTCACATTTGTTCTGGTGCACACAGGGCGCTGTCGCCTGCCAGCCATGGCTGCTTCTGCCCTGCCTGTGTGGTGGCGTGGCGCCATGTGGCAGAGCAGTGTGACTCCTGCCCATTCTGGCCACCCTCCCGCTGGCCCACCAGTCCCTCAGCCCGCTGTGTGAGTGTGTGTCATCCAGTAGCACAGTGCCGCGTGAAACACGGCTTGCTTCAGGTCTGTCCCTTGTCAGCCAGTGGGGGTGCAGTCCTTGGCGGGAGGTGGCCTCCTGAACCATCACTAACACTCCTTTAGAACAGTCTTATAGTTCAGGTAGAAAATCACTGACATACGGAAACAAATCACTCACGTCCCTCAGAACCAGAAAATATGTTCCGCAGAAATGGAACATTTGTTTCCCGGGATCTAGAATGCTGACGGTATATTTCCCCATCCTTCTGTTGTCCGGGTAACAGACACGCCTGATTCCCCTTTCGCTTGGCATGCAGAGGTCACCACCAGCCCCTCAGACGTGCCGTCGGAGCCATACTCCCCGGGGAGCTTTCCCATGCCGCCCCGCGACTCAGACCGCCACTGTCAGCTATGCAGGGCCTGGTTTAACAACCCTGGCATGGCCCAGCAGCATTACGCCGGCAAGAAGCACAGGAAGAATGCTGCACGTGCCCACCTGCTGGAGCAGCTGGGGGAGACGCTGGGCCTGGGGGAACTCAAGGGTGAGTATGGAATGGGAGAGGGGCATTAGGGCCTGGGGGAACTCAAGAGTGAGTATGGAATGTGAGAGAAGGGCATTAGGGCCTGGGGGAACTCAAGGGCAAGTATGGATTGTGGAGGGGGGGCATTAGGGCCTGGGGGAACTCAAGGGTGAGTATGGAAGGGGAGGGGAGGGGTATTAGGGCCCGGGGGACCTCAAGGGTGAAAATGGATTGTGAGAGTGTGGGCAATAGGGCCTGGGGGAACTCATGAGTATGGAAGGGGAGGGGAGGGGTATTAGGACCTGTGGGAACTCACGGGTGAGTATGGAATTGGAGTGAGGGGCATTAGGGCCTGGGGGAACTCAAGGGTGAGTATGGAAGGAGAGGGAGGGGCATTAGGGCCTGGGGGAACTCAAGGGTGAGTATGGAATGTGAGGGAAGGGCATTAGGGCCTGGGGGAACTCAAGGGTAAGTATGGATTGTGAGTCGGGGCATTAGGGCCTGGGGGAACTCAAGGGTGAGTATGGAATGGGAGTCAGGGGCATTAGGGCCTTGGGGAACGCAAGGGTGCGCATGGAATGGGTGGGAGGAGCATTAGGGCCTGGGGAAACTCAACGGTGAGTATGAACGGGAGAGAGGGGTATTAGGGCCTGGGGGAACTCAGGGGTGAGTGTGAAATGGGGGGAGGGGCATTAGGACCTGTGGGAACTCAAGGGTGCGTATGAAATGGGTGGGATGGGCATTACGGCCTGGGGGAACTCAAGGGTGAGTATGGAATGAGGGGGTTGGGCGGGGCATTAGGGCCTGGGGGAACTCAAGGGTGAGTATGGATGGGAGAGAGGAATTTGGACCTGGGGGAACTCAAAGGTGAGTTTGGAATGGAGAAATGGAATGGAATCATAACCCACCCCCCATCTCACAGCATTCAGCATCTTCTGTACTTTCTTTCGGGATAGTAAAGATAAATTGTGTTGTTCATAAGTGTAAGAGAAACCTGACTCTTTGGGAGTGTGGATTCCCTCCCCCACAGCCAGGGGGGCCACTGCAGATGTGCGCGCTGCCCTCTCCCTGTGCCACATGTCCTTCCCTGCCCGTACGCCTCTCCTCTTCCTGGGAAAGCAGATTAGCATTCATTGTCGGATGATGCTGAACACCAAAAAGGAGCGACGAGACGGAGGTGACGGCAGGAGTTGTCTGTGTCTGCGCTCCTCAGCACCTCCTCAGTGCTCCTCAGCGGCTATGACTCACTCTCTGGGAACACCAGCGTTTTTATTTATTTTCTTTTTTAAGTTAAAAACTTTTTGGGTTTGTGGTGGTTGTCAGTTCCGTTCCCAGGAAGGTGTGCTGTCGTACCCCCTTAATAAAAGGAGACTGAGGGTCAGAGTGAATGGACTCGCTGGTGAGGGCTTTGGGTTCCTGGGCTTGATTCTCCTGGATGCTCCCTAAGGAATTTACACTGGGTGGGGCATAAAAACAGAACTGAGATGACCTTGAGCATAGTGAGGTGTTATCCGCCGAGGACCCCCCCGGATTCCACCCCCCACGCGCCCATGCCCAGTAACCCTTCCAGTGAATTGCCTCATAAATGATTCACCTTGCGTATAAAACTGGCTCGATGGACCCGGCTTTTCGATTTCCTCCGAATCAGCTTTTCATCAATATTTCACGCCGGACATTTAATGTTTCCCACTCTTATTAATTACCTATTTATATATCTCACGCTTCTTTGACGGTGCACCTGCTCCATGCTTGGAACATAGAATCTGCTCATCCGCCTGTCAGGCACTTTTCTGTCCGTGCAGTAGCAGGAAGGCCCAGTTTTGATATGACCACGGGCCCCAGGTTGCAGTGGTGAGGAGAGCGGGCCGAAGCTGGACCCAAAGAGCAAACGGGACTTTTAAAGCATCAGTTTCTTTCTTTAACCCCGGCTTATGCACTGTAAAGTTCTTGCCTTGTTGTTTATCATTGGCGCACATGTCTTTATGCCCCCTGCCCTGGCCCCGCCCCCCAGGCCTGAAGCGCTGTCACAGCTGCGAGCTCTGCAGCGTGACCCTGAATTCGGCAGCGCAGTACCACGCCCACCTGCAGGGCTCCAAGCACCAGAACAAGTGAGTGTTATGGGATGGGGGCCGGGGGCCGTTATTACGGGATGGGGGCCAGGGGAGGCATTGTTACAGGATGGGGGCCAGGGGGGGCGTTAGTTATGGGATGGGGGCCAGGGGGGGTGTTATTATGGGATGGCAGCTTGGATGAGCATCGTTACGGGATAGGGGCTGGGGTGGGCATCGTTACGGGATTGTGGCCGGGTGGGCATTGTTACGGGATGGAGGCCGGGGTGGGGATTGTTATGGACTTTGCATTTTTACTTTTTAGATTGAGCTTACAGATTTTTATAAAATTGAGTTTCCCCTTGTGGGGACCAAAATAATTGCCTACACAACATCAAAGTAGCAGCTGTTTATCACATCGTTGGGACCATTTGGTCCCCACAAAGTAAGTTACACATAATCCACACACACACACACACAAACAGATACAGACAGGTACAAACACACACAGCACAAACCCAGACACACACACACACAAGGCCCCCCGTGAGCTGCCCAGCATTTTGTCGGTCGCCATGCCTCTTCTCACTATGACCCAAACAGCCCCCCTGTGTCTGTACAGGCCACCCCCCCCACACACCCTGACTCTCAGTGTCAGTCCCGCTGTGACTTGCTGGCCCAAATGTCACGCTGCTCACTTTCGCACCATTACGTGTCTTTTCGTCCCCCCTAGTGACTGAGCACTAGGCCGAGGCCTGCTGCCGAATCCGCCATGAGCCAAGCGCGCCCCGATAAGTGACCATTAATGGCCATGCCGTGGGTGTCAGCGCAGCTTTAGCTGTCGCTGGACGGGACACCCAATATGGAGATAGCGTTACGAGCCGGGTGCCCATTCTTGTGGCTCTGACCACGTGGGTTCAGGCTGTCCTGCTAAATCAAATCCAGCGGCTGGCGAGGAACCAGGACTGTAAGCACCAAAAGTTGACAGTATGTAAATCTGACATTTAACCATACTGGCTGGTTCTCACCGGATCCCGGTCAGCTCCTGTATTATTGAGTGCAAGGAACCCACTGAATACAAGGCTGACCTCCGTCCGGCCCCGTATCCATAGCAACAGCACCAGGCACGAACCAGACACCCGACCCATACCCTGACAGGATAACCCAAAGGATCTATCTGCTCTGTCCCCATGAGACCCTTTGGGGCAAAGCCCTGCTATGTTTTTGGCTCAGATTCTTGAGCAGCAGGCCGGCCCGCCAGTCTGACCCAGGTCCACCCCAGCCCAGATTAGCCAGACGGCGCTCTTCATCCTTGGTCGGTGATGGGTGGTGACTGTCATAAGGACTCCTGTCTGATGTCACCGAGTGCCCCTCCCTTCCTCGGGCTTCAAGAACATGCCACTGAAATAGATCGGGCTACACTCAGCACAGAGCAGGCAATTTTCCACACTCGAGTGCTTAAAGGCCTAAATAAATCAATCACCTGGGAGTGTAACATATTTGGGAGTTGTTTGTGATTTTTTTTTAAAGGGGATGCATTCTGCCAGGTTAATTTCCAGCAATATTAACCCTCTGGAGACCTGTTCCAGGAGACTTTCACACAGAACACAACCGGAGTGCAGTTTGGGGTGTGGTCTTATGAAAAGCAGGGGTATCAGGCCTTAGCGAGCAGTCAGCGGGGTACAAGCTACACCATCCCCTTCGCTTTGCACCACTCTAATTAAAGGTAGTCATTGTTATTGCCTGTAGAGACTTTTTGTAAACCGGTTTAAGCTGGTCAGGGGGTCATTTCCTTTACCTCCTTTACGGAACAAATCGAGGAGTGCCACCCCACAGGGTCTGCCGAATCATGACCCCCCCACGCCCAGGGCATTTGCCTGGAATACGGGTGACCGGTTATTTCCCACTCCCACTTTAATTTCTGTTGTTGGGGCTGCGTCTCTGTTCCGGCCGGCCCAATGATGTCAGTGCTAAGGCTGGCGATTTGCTTTGTGACAAATGGTCCATGCTGGAGATCAGCTGGAATCGGTGAACCCAGAATTACGGTAGCAGTGTCCGATGGGAGTGACCCCGCATTCTGAAATGCCACTGACCGTGTCGGTCCAGCTAAACCGCGTGGCCGGAAATCGCCGCATAAATAATGACCTTAAGTCGGGTCCGTGTGTTCGATTAGTCGCGTTAGATGGCGGCGTCGGTGTCATCTTGGCCAGTTTGTAACAGGACAATGCCCCAGGCAGCAGTGAAGCGATTTAAAAATACAGGACTCCTGTGCTATTCACTCAGCTGTTACTTGTGAATAAACTTGGTAGTATGTGTGCTGCACTGACAGGTCCGCAGTCGTAGGGCGTCCTGAGGAGCGGAGCCTCCATCCGGTGCTTTGTTAGGACATCCGGGGTTCATCAGTAAATTGGAGGAGGCTAAACCCTCATGAAAATGAACCATGGTTTTACTATGGATTTTGGGTAACCAAGAGTTTATGACTATGATTTTATCATGGTTTCGCTGCAGTTACCATGCAGTGCTATATAGTAAGTAAACCATAGTAGTACCACAGTTACCATGAAGTGCTATAAGTAAACCATGGTAATACTATGGGTAGGAGCTT
>JAODKM010000108.1:8114979-8125723 GCA_026780845.1 Petrocephalus sullivani | reverse complement strand
TAATCATAATTACCATGAGGTACCATAGTAAAACCATGGTTACTGTAAAAAACCCATACCCAAAACCCAAAAAACCACAGGGAACCATAGTGGATGTCTGTAAGGGAAGCGGAACTTCAGCTTGGCAGGCACAGACCGAGTCCCGAGCTTAATAAAGTTAACAGGCATTAGGCCACGTTTAAAGTCTTGGTTTGTGCTTGTTGGTGGGCAGCGACTACTGAGGAGGCCGAACAGGGTCCAGCTGGCATATTATCTGGTGAACATCACCGTTACTTTGTGAGTTAGCGTCCCATTTTATCAGCAGACAGCGAGAATCTCTGGCCATTCGGTCCCCTAACTGCCCGTCTGCCTCTCTGTCCGTCTCTTGCAGCTTAAGGAACCAGAGAGTCCAGTGAGCCCAGAAGACAGAACTGCTTTCAGATAAGCTGCAGGTCTCTCCTTCCTTCTTTCTCTTTCTTTTTTTTCTGTTTTTTCTCGCTCTCTCTCTCTCTCTCTCTCTCTCTCTCTCCCTCCCTCCCACCCCAAATGTTTCGCTGTTCAGCCTCATCTCGGCCTCTGACACTGGACACCCCCCCCATCGTCTGTCCCCCAGTCTCAGCCACCCTCAGCCAGTTGCCGTGTGTTTAACATGAATATAGGTCCCCCCCCTCCACTCCCCAGGGCTTGCAATCTGTTTCTGGAGGGGAGGGCAGGATGTAGTGGGGTTGGACATGAATAATTCAGCGCAGCTGGCATTATACATATACATTGTTCTATATCAGACTTTTTCTGGATTGATTTTAGCCTTTATAGTTCCATTTTGTTGTTTGGAAGGCAGATGTCGAGGCTGGTATTCAGAAGGGCATGCGAGGAACATTGTGTAATACAATTCGGGGGGGCGGGGGGTGGCAGGGTGGGGGCTGGAGATAAAAGTTAGAATTTGAATAGTACAAATAGTTTTTTTGTCATCATTTTCTAAAAAAAGGCATTTGCCGGCTTCCAGGGCTCGGCAGAAACGTTCTGCATCTTCAGTCTGCCCTGCGGTTTCAGCATTAAAGCACAAAGATCTGATAAAGCATTTGTGTTTAGGAGGAAGTGGAGCAAAGGTGGCCTGTGCTTGTAGCTGGAGGAGGGAGGAGGTTTGTACGGCACCACGGGGCGTATCTCCGGCCTGCTGCTCCACACGCCATCTTGTGTGGGGGATCTAGGAGGATCATTATACCACCTCAAACCGGACCACTCCTGATTTGGAAAATGGCTTCTCAAAGCTCCTTTTCACCCTTATTCACAGGGAAGATCGACTGAAATTAGAAATTAATTTAGAAACTAATTTCCCCACTTACTAATTTACTGAGTCAGGTTAATCATGTTTCTTTTCTCGCTTTTTCTGTAATATGCCAGCCAGAATCTGCACTGGTGTCTCCTCACACTCTGGGCCTCATTTCTGGGTGTCAGTAATTATTTATTTGGGCAGGACAAGTGAGAACACTGTTAAACTGTAGAAAGGTTTGTGTACTTGTGAAATATATAATGTAATTATCCGTTTATTGATGTGTGCATGTCTGTTTTTGAGGGAATGTGCGGGGACAGAGTTTAATCGAGACTTTTTAAAGCATCGCAGACTAGTGAATCAAACTTCAAACTGGAGTCTGAGATGTCATGAAGGGAAAACAAGACCCGAAGAGATCCATCCCATAATCCCTGCACTGTCCCCCAGATCATGTCTCTCTTCTGGATTTGTCTCCTTGGTTATGTTTGCTGTATCGTTTATTAAGAGGTCCTTTGTAAATAAACTGTTTTTTTCCCTCTCATGTGCTGTGATAACTTGTAATTTTGTGATCCCCCCCCCCCCAGTGAATATCTGGGAACCAATGTATTTCTGAAGCAACTGTGTTTCTCTTTTGTGTTTATTAAGTTCCGCTACATCTTAATTTCTCAGAAGACACATATTAGTCAGTCTTCTAACGATACATGGTCGCTGTGTGTTACACCTTAGCCACAATTAAGAAAGTATTGCTGACGCTGGAGTGATGGAGGTGGAGGATCCCTCTCCAGATAGCAAGGCTTGAATCCCAGAAGGGGAACTTCATTTTTACCCAAGAGTTCTTCAATGTTTGGGAGCATCAGCACATAATATTAATAATTCATGGTTGTGTAATGCTGCAAAGATACCAGTGTGTGGCGCACTCCGCAGACATGGAAGGTCACCTGCCACTCTCACTCGATGATGGCTTAGTGTCTCCTGTACACGACTGGTCCTCTCCAGTGTGTGGAAGGAAGATGCTATCCAGGTGCCTTCAACTGCAGCTGAGTAAGAGGCCGATTTTACATTTAAATACCGGGAGGAAAATCTCAGTTTGTGAATCAGGAGCATTGGCTCAGTTTGTGTATGTTAATATAATCGTATTTTAATAATTTCCTGCTTTTAATTTGGTCTTAACCAATAAATTGCTCTCTCTGAGTCAAATTATATAAGCTCTGGCTGGCTTTGGTGGAATATTTGACCGCAAGGGGTTGTATATTGTTCTGTTTATTCATTGTTTATTCATTCAGAGCTGCTGTCTGCACAGGGTTATAGGCCTAGAATTTCCCAGAAGCCATTCAGAGGTGAAACGAGCAGAAATCAGAGATGCAGGGAGACCGGTGGGCACACGGGTGGCTCAGCTTCACGAGATTCAGCCCCCCACCCCCGAAAACTCACCTCAGCTCAGTTTAATTTTGTTTCGCACCAGTTCTCTAAGACATTCCAAAAGTAATTTTACTCAGTGAAACTTTGAGAGGAGCACAACTTCAAAAAATGGGGAGCTTGTTTTTTTTTTTTGCTGCCACAGATACAGTATTTCGTATAAAATGCCCTTTACGTTAAAGTTTGAGTGCATGACTGATTTTGTTTTGGGGGAGAGGTCTTGCTGGGTCTAGGGGCCTATGCCACAAAGTTGGATTTTTAACTTAGCTGGATAACTTGTTGGATTCACGGCAGTCTAAATGTAATTGAATGAAGACTAAACTGCGGTACTTGAGATCTGAAGTTACCTCATTAAGCAGGAAACCGAACTTCACGATACAAGCCCCATGTCACCGAACGACAGAGGGAAATATAGCCTTGCAGGTGGCGTGCGATCACCAAAAGTCGGATGGCAGCCTCGACGAATTACCCGAATTTTCCTCCGTTAATCCTATTCAGGCCCACGGGAGTGACAGCTACATGGATTAACCAAAGACACTGTCAGTAGGGAGGTTTTTGTAAGCTCAGCAGGTACAGAGAATGACTTCAGGTGAGTGGGGTTGTGTGCTGTAGAGATGGTGCTGGCTAGCGTGGCAGCATGGAGGATTATGGGAAAAATGTTGAGTGACATTGGTGCAGTCTTTTTCTGTTATGCCTCTCTTTGGAAGCAGTTGATCTTTCTTCGTCCAGCACCGGCCCCCTTTACCCACCCGACCCGTACAATCAGTCATATAAAATAATGAGCACATTTTACTTCACGTATGTTTCAAAAAACACTGTTTTGTACTGCTCCCACTTCAGAAACGTAAATTCAGCTTTGCTCCACTACACAAATCAGCACGCTGCCAACCTAGGATTTGTTGTGCATCGCACCCCCACTGCAGTGCCAGGGGGGCATGCCACACATTTTGAGAATCGCTGCATTAGTGGTCGCTGGATGAGAAACCAACCCTGTGTGAAATGTCATGACGACAAAGAGGTCAGGTGTAGAAGGGGGTCGTGTTCTTGACTGGCTTCGCTTATAGTCTGTAACCTGTAGTGGCAGAGATTACATTTTCCACAGAAATACAGCTAATCCACCATGACAAGAAGGGTCCCTGTGGAAATAACCACAAAGCATTGTGGGATATTAGCTGGAGGCCTCCGTTTGTAATTACTATGCATGTGATGTCTCTGTCATTGAAGCTGACACAAAAAATATGAACATCTTCTTTTCTTCTACGCATACAGGTATAATAGACATTATCGTGATGTTCTTATATGCAAATGAATATTCTTATTTGCTTGTGGATTTGAAAATGCAGTGTTTACACAGAGCTCATAATGGGTAATATTGTTCATAATGATCATCATGTTTTTCTTGTTTCATAATTCCTCTGCTATAAATTTGGCCTCTCTAGTTTTCTAATGCAAATTACAATACTTAATAATGAATTGTAAAAGTTTCCTACATATTGAACAAATGTAAACATACACACAGACATCCTCTTTTATTTTAACTTTCTGCTTTGCTCTTAATAAATGTCCTTGTGACTTTGTTTTAAACCCTGACATGAAATGCATTTAGACCAGAGGAATCAGTTGTGATGGTGTTTTTAATCTATATGTCCAAGGGCTTGCTGTAATGAAAACCTAATATGTGTTCTAAAGCTTAATTATTCAAATTGAGGTGTCTGTGGGAATAATTTGGGACAGTGAGCGGTGAGTTTGATTTTTTTTTAATAAGTTTTTTTTTTTTTACATTCAGAACCGTTTGGCCTTCTTCCCCCAGGGCTCTCTGAGACAATATGTCATCTCGTTCACCTGGTGGGTTTGCTAAATCCGCCGCAGATTCTCTTTTTGATGGAAGTAATAAGCAGCACAAATATTGTGAGGCCGCTGGAGACTGAAAGTCACAGTGTCATTTAAATGCCATCACCAATAAGAGACAGTGTTTCCAAATCCAGTCCTCAGGGACCTCCAGATCCACATTTTTGCTCCGGGACCTGGGAGGGAGCAAAAACATGGATTATCCGGGGGGTCCCCGAGGACTGGATTGGGAAACACTGACATACAGTAAGACACTCAGACCCTCTCTCCCAAAAGGGGGTTAGGGGTGGAAAAAGAACACAGCTTAATTAATTAATTTATTGTCACTCTTCCTACTCCCAGTGGTTAAAGCTACTTTAAACAGTCTTAAATTAGCTACACCTGAGCCTAATTAGCGAGGCCACAGAGCGATTACCTAATAATGAGGCCACAGAGCTGGAGCTGTCTGATGGAAGAGGATGGACATGCCACAATGGAGTCCCACTTGTGGCTATTTATACTGGTCATGGGCATGCAGAAGCGGAGCCTGTCCCCCACTCCTTATATGTGATGTAACTGGGATTACTGTCAGCCCGCAGCTTACACTGGAGGTAATGTGGTATATCATCTGTTCGTCCCGTGTAGGATCTGTTGGCACCGGTGTACCCCCATCTACACTGAGTTTTTAAATATGACTTATTCACCTTGAAGGGCTCTACTGCTACATCACATTTTCTCACACATTTTCTCTCCAGCTGGTCTGATTCACTTCCACCCTACTATCTGTGCCTGTTTAGCTAAATTAACCCCCTTAAAAGTATGAGGAAGTGTGCAGGAACTAAGGTAAATGTGGATTGGATGTACAGCTGTTTGGAAATGTGTGGTACCTTGTGCAATTCCGCACTCCTGTGAACTGGTGGTGAGCAGTGAGACATAAAGGAGATGAATTAGAGTGCAATATATTGTTCTTGGCTGTTTAAGCGCGCTTGATTAAGTGTCCCGCAACCCTGACCAGAATAATCAGAGGTTGGATGGATGGGATGATGTGTAACAGTAGAAATGTTCTGCTATTGCTTATGGTATGGAGCAGCCTGCATGATGTGAAAAACAATTCTTCAGTGACTTAAACTGTAGCAAGTTTCAGTCTGGCTATTTTCAACCCTTCCACTCTGCCCAAAGCCACCAGAATAATGGCAGCCCCTCTTAGTAATGGTTCCTCATTACTCCAGGTGTGCTTTGTCTTAACATGGTGTGCCTTATTACATTATATATCAATGATCTCAGACTGATCCATTATGAAGAGATGGATGGATTTAGACTGATCAGACTTACTTTCGTGAACTTTAACCGCTATCCATAATGATCAGGCTTTTACTCTGGTGCTTAAGCATTATTCTATTAATTAGGCCATAGACTAGAGAGGACCAGATTACAGAGGTGTGTGAAGTGTCTTTGTGAGTCTTTGTGAAGGCTCATCACAACATTTCTCCTGCTCTGTGAACTCATTAAGGTTTAGACTAGATGAAATCTCTTTAGTCTCAGAAAGAGATTTGAGAAGCCTCTTTGTACCAGTTAATGAAACTGCTTGCATCCATCAACATTTGTGCCAGTCCTGTATGAGGCCTAGTCCATACTTCATTTTAACATGCGCTGTTATGCACAAAAGATGGGTGATGTAAATTTTGTCATAATGCATTTTTTGCCCATTGATGTGGACTGGGTGTTTCCAGTAGGTGGCAGCAGTGACTTTCTCAGGGCAGAGGTCAACAAAAAAAAGTTAAAGAAGAGTATTTTTGTTTGAATGGATGCTTTCAATGAACAGCTGTAGAAGGAGGTACCTATATATGTATGTATGGAACGAACACAAAGACTTATTCAGGAGCACAAATTTGTGGAAAAATATATCGGCAAAATAACTGGGTTAAAAAGAGAATTCATGCAGACCAGGTCAGCATCTGCCCTCTAGTGGTCGAGTGGAATATCACTGCTGTAAGCATGCGCTGACCTGAGAAGACTATTATTCCTACAGTCTCAAGAAGCTTGACATCTACACTAACAAATGAAGTATGTACACGGGCATACGTGCGTAAGGCACGTGGGGAAAGTGAAGTATGAACCTGTCGTGAGACTCATAAGAGGTACAGTGTCCCACCAGTCAACCTTATTTTAATGATATCCTTAGTTACGCTGTATACAAAGGTTTGGGCACCTCTGGTCCAGTCACAGCCTAGCATTCGCATATGGGACCGGGACCACTGGACTCTAGTCAATTTGAGCATATTTCATATGCATACTGTATTATAAGTTAGATATGGACAGTGGGCCGTTATACGGCTGGCAACGCTGCCCATTCTCCTGCACCTGTTCTGCTAGGCGATACGCCCACTAAGGTCCTACATTATGCTGGGCGATACGTCTGCTAAGGACCTACGTTATGCTGGGCGATACGTCCGCTAAGGTCCTACATTATGCTGGGCGATACGTCCACTAAGGTCCTACGTTATGCTGGGCGATACGTCCGCTAAGGACCTACGTTATGCTGGGCGATACGTCCGCTAAGGTCCTACGTTATGCTGGGCGATACGTCCGCTAAGGTCCTACGTTATGCTGGGCGATACGTCCGCTAAGCTCCTACGTTATGCTGGGCGATACGTCCGCTAAGCTCCTACGTTATGCCGGGCGATACGTACGCTAAGGACCTACGTTATGCTGGGCGATACGTCCGCTAAGCTCCTACGTTATGCCGGGCGATACGTACGCTAAGGTCCTACGTTATGATGGGCGATACGTCCGCTAAGGTCCTACGTCCACTTTTATGTGTCTCGATCACTGCATGTTATTTGCTATGAACCTTGGACATAAATTCCATTAGATGTGACTCGATCAGGCATAATGATATAAGACTTTTGTTGAGAAAGTCTGCATCCAAAAATATATTCAACATGATACACTTCTGCTAATTTTAATGCATGGTTACTATTTATTTTTCAGCTTGAAAAGTCGAACACGGCAGTATGGCACATGTACAAGTTTGGTTGACCTTCCAGTTGACCTGCTAGTGTGATTTGGTGTTACGTTGGTGCAATGCAAAGGAAATGCCTCTAACGGAAATTACTTTTATTGATTTAGGTGACATTATCAGCAAAGTGGCTTTTTTAATATAATGGCTACTTCACTAGAACAATTTACAACCTTTAGGCAATGAATCCATCACCAGGCAACTTGCTGTCTATTTGTGCTCCTAGAGGAAGTATTAATGAAGAGCATCTAACATTAACACCAGCTAATGCTAACAATGCTGTGGAGGTCTGTATTAACTTTGTACGGCTGCTGCATATTCTCTGGAAAATGTTGTAGGCTGGCATATCAGATGCTGCCAGAATAAGTAATTATTACTAATAATGAAAAATGAATCATCATCTTTCTTATGTTTTTGCAGTGGCTGTTGCTTCACTTGGAGCCCCTTCCACCAGGGGCCAGTATCACACAGTGGGGTTTTTTGCTTTAACAATTAGCCTGGGCTAATTGTGAGTGAGTGTAATCTGTCTGTAAATTGGCAGCTTTCTGACAAACAGGAAGCAGGATGTGAGGCTGGTCCCCCACCTGCTTGATCCTATGGCCAACAGCACATGACCCCCCTGGGGGCCCATTTCTCAACTCTCCTGGCTTCACTTTACACAAATAACTGAACCTCTGCAGACAAGATCCAGCAGAACCTTAAAGTTTGCAGACGATGCCATTGTAGTGGGACTCATCTCCAGTAATGATGAGACCTCTTATTGCAGAGATGTGGGTCGCCTTGCCACATGGTGGGCCAGCAACAACCTGGATCTCAATGTCGTCAAGACGGTGGCAATGAGAATCAACATTCGCTGCTAACCCCCTGCCTGCTTCCCCCTGGAAATTAATGACCAGGCTGTTTCTGTGGCCGAGTCACTCAAATTCCTAGGGACCACCATCACCAACACACTGAAGTGGGACCTACAAGTTACTTTCATCACCAAAAAAGCCCAGAAAAGACTTTTCTTTCTACACCAACTCAAGAAGCTCAACATCAACACATCCTACTGAATTTCTACTCCGCTGTCATTGAGAGTGTCATGACATCCTCCATCACCCGTTGTCCCGCACCCTCTCCAAGACCAGGTTACACTGTGTGGTCCGCTCAGCCGAGAAAGTCACAGGCTGTCGGCTGCCAGCATTAGAAGACTTGTTTCCTCACCAGAGGAGAGCTGGGAAGATTGCTTCTGATTTCACCCACCCTGGTACAGTAGTCACCTCTTCACCACTCTGCCATCACAGAGGAGGTTCAAGTGTATCGTGACCCGGATCTCACACCATCTCCACCACTTCTGCAGTGTAATTCGTCACCCAGGTGTTATCCACTCATCCAGGGACTATTCCCCTCTTGCCTGACACATTCCCAACATAGTATACACTAGTTCTAATGTTTAATTTGTCTTGGCACTGTTCTTGCACTGTGTCTTCTGTAAATTTCTGCACTCTTATTTCTATTCCTATTTTATGAAATGTTCCCTTGTATGCAAAGGGGGATAGTTTGGATCCTGAAAGTAAAAATCCAGTCCAAGATTTTGTTTCAACCAACTAGTTGATCATTCTCAAAGATCATTCTGTTCTACTCAAATGGTTAGTTAAAATTAAATCTCCTGGATTTTTACTTTCAGGATCCAAACTACCCACCTCTGCCTGTCTGTCTTATAATCTTGTCCTGTAGTTCATGTTCAGCGCTGGACCACAAACAATTTGCACATACTGGCAATAACATGAGTTCGGAGTTAGGGATTAAGATGGTACTTTAGACTAGTCGATGGTGGGTAGTTAAGCTAGAAATCCTTAAAATGCTCATGGGATTATTGTACCTGGGGTGTGTAGAACTGAGTAGTGCTTTAGGTTTTCCTGGGAATTGCAGACTATGCCCTAATGTGATACTGATAAAAGATGCAATTTTCCAGTAATCTTGCCCTGTTAGCAGGAGGTTTCTTATTCATGTTTCTCTCAGTACCCTCTTAATGAAATATCCCTGAAGATGACTCGCTTTGGAGGCCGTTCCCGTCTCCTGCCCAGTGCACACTGCCTGGCGCAGTAATAGGCCTTCCCTCATCCTAACTGCCGAAATGTCATAAATGTAATAACATCATTCTGCACCCTTCCGTGGCCTTCATAAATCTCACTGAGGACGTGTGAAACCCCAACAGTAAATATTATAATAGCCGGTAACCGTTTCCCGTATTTTACCATTACGCGTGGTGGCTACTATTACAGTAAGTATGTAGCATGTCTTTTTCAGTCCAGACTTGAGCGCTACTGAGATGCTGTGGTGGGACCTTAGGAGAGGTTTGAATATACCAATGTTTGAGAGCATTAGGGACTTACTGAAGGAATCATCTACGTAGGAGGGACACCGAATGTCTCTGCCTGTTAACTGAAGTTACACTTCAGAATTTGGTGAGGCTGAAGTGGCATTTAAAGCCATAGTAATGAAAGAGGGTGAACTTCCAATTACCACTGACTGCCTTTGCACGTGTGCAATTAAATTATTGTACCCTTGCACCTTAAAACAAACAAAAAAAACAGACAAAGGAGACCTGAATGTACCTTAACTTAAAATTCAAACAAAGTGACTGACATTACATTTTTGTGTGAGCCAGTATAATATCATACTTTTTTCCCTACACCTGAACTGGATGCCAGTCTTCCCAGTAATGAGGCTCCCTTGTCACATTTTGTATTTTGCATGTAGATTAGGGCCTATTTTGGGTTCACTCATTATATTTTGGATTATATATGCTGGCATAGTAGTACAGTTTGATATATAATATGTGTGTGTATGTATGTATGTATGTATGTATGTGTGTGTGTGTGTGTGTGTGTATATATATATATTACTGTCGTGAGATGGGTGGATTAGATAGTGGCAGTGACTTGGAAGGATTGTGGTTGTTTGCACAAGGCCTAGCATATAAGTACGCAAATGATCAATTCAGCTGTGTTTCCCGTAGGCCGCAGTGGGAGACACGCTGTGGATAAACAGCTTAGACTTCTTCAGCTGGGACCCTGCCGCCATAGTGTTGGTCAGATTGGGTCTGGGAGGCTGTCCTGCCCTCCACACTCGAGTGGAAGTTTAGCTTTAAAAGATTAATTTTACAGCAGGACATGATTGTCATGCCCTGCCGTCCGATCCTCCCGTGTGCCACGCCCCCTCGGTCCTCTCGTGCGAATCCGTCCCGTCCT
>JAODKM010000108.1:8086908-8098762 GCA_026780845.1 Petrocephalus sullivani | reverse complement strand
ATTAGTTAAGTTCTCCCCAAGCGAGCTTGATGGGCCGAATGGCCTCCTCTCGTTTGTATAGTTCTTATGTTCTTAACATGGACTTGGCAAAGACACAGAGTGTGGGCATGATTTCAAGCTTTCTTATCTTGCAGTTATGATTTTTCAGTAAAAAGTGCAGACACTCCACAGCCTGTCTGCATGCCACGTGGGTGGGTCCCTCCTGCAGACTCGAGAGAGCCCGGCTTCCCACAGGAAGCAGCCTGTGTCGCCACCACGCCTGGGGAGCAGAAACACGACACGTGGGGGGGCTGGAAACCGAAAGCCATCAGGAGCTCGACGCCCTTTTTAATTTCCGACAATCACTTTCACAATGGAAAACGGGAAATTGGGTTTCCGGGACTGTGGGTAAAGGCGCCGTGGACAGACTAAGGAGACTGGCAGTTTGGGCCAGCATGTCCAACAACAACAACCGGGACCCTCCGGTTTTCATTCGGGTGGATTCTGATGGCCCTGACATACAACCCGAACCAGCATTGCAAGAATGTCGATTAAGTTCACAACTTACCTCCCATGACATTCAAAGCTTCCTCTGTAAAGGACAACTGTCTAAATGTTTACTGCAGACCCGCTATCTGTGGGTGTCTTGGGAACAGTCGCTGGCGCGAGTTTGTGTGGGAGATGAGTGACTAATGACTTCTTTGATCTCCTAGAATGTTCCTCGCTGCTGCTCCAGAGCCCACAGTCTCCCCTGACTAACCTTGGACTTGGAAAGTGTTCAGTCTTTTGTCATCAGTCTGCTGTCAACGGCTCAGGCACTGCCATGGACGAACGTGGCACTCTGCTGAAGGGTACGTTCAAGGTCATATCCTGAATCCGCATGGGACTAATTAGTCTGCCGTATTAAATGACAGCCCAGCGTGAGACTCATGCTTTAAGACAAAGAGCCATTGTTTCCCATATTTGGGGATGGTAATAGAGGTTCTATTATCACCTTGATGGGTGATGTATCATTCAGCCATGTCCTTCATTTTACCCCTAACAGGCGTGCTTTCATGCTCTTTCCGCGCTTTTTGAATGACAGTTTATTTGATCACAGATACAACTTTATCTTTTACAAGTCGGACATGTTTCTGTAATTAAATAAAAATGTCAGTTATAATAAGGCAAAGATCTAGATAAGACTGAGCAAACTAGCAGCCTATTGTCTCAAGGGATTGACAACATAATTCATATAAATGTACGGCAGTAATTCACAATTTAGTGGTGAATGCTGGTAATAATGTGATTGTGAAAAGACGTGCACAGCTTCACCGCAGTGGAATTTTAATGGGGAATTAAAATTTCTGACCTTGAGGTGGCACATTTTACCGTCATTAAAGACGTGACTGAGAGTGTGAGGTCCTGGTAACGGGGGGCTGAGGAAATGGATCGCTGTTCTGCTGTATTAATATGAAAGAGCCTACAACAATCGGATTTGGACCTTATAAAAAGCACAGGAGCAATGAAGTTAATAAGGAGCGCTTTTCCATGCTTTTTCGTGACGCAGGCTCATCGTACGAGATAATAATGCTGAAATAACTGAGTGTTGATTTGCAGAGGAATGGCTGAGGCTGTGAGGAGAACTCTGGAGCACGGTGACAATGAGCCAGCGGTGTGCCGGCGCGGGCTGACTCGTCCCCCTCTCGCCACTGCCGGCTCTGACTCAGCTGAAAGTTAAACTTTAATTTCCCCTTTCGGGCGACTCACTGAGAACTGGCCTGTGCTGGTCCCCCGGGGAAAGTGTTCCTCACGGGCTGCTTTTCCTTTCTTCTCCGTGTGCGCGGCTCATTCTCGTCATCGCTATGGTCACCACCCGGAAAGTACTGCCGCGCTCGCATAATTCAGGAAAAATGCCGCACAATTATCGGTTTTGTAACAAAATTCCAATGCAATGTGTAACACATCTGTACATATCTTATACAGCTATGTTTTTTTTTTATTAAGCATCGCAATTTGTTCTGTTCTGAATTGCAGTTGTAGTCATTGGCCCCCGACAGGTTACTAAACACAGATGTTTAGTGTTTTCTGTCTTTGCAAAGGTGTTTATAACTAAAAAGCACCCAATTAACCTCCTTGTAAATGAACTCTTTGACTCACATCAGCACTTTTAGAGCTATAATTTGGGTTTAAATGTATTAATACTTGAAAATAAACGTTTTACTTACTACTTCCTGCTTACTAGTTGTTTCTAGTTATAAAACCAATACATTTGCTGAATGAAAAGCAAGTGTCAGAATACTTTCTGTGTTGATGAGCAGAGTAACGATGACAATTTCTCATCCCTAAAGAAAGAATGAGAGAGAAAAGGGGTGAAAGCCTCGGCACATTAGGCACAATGGTAGGCAAAGTATATGTTTAATGTTCCTCTGCTGAACAATGGAGTAACTGGAAAAGACCGGTTTGAGGAATTTGCTCCAGTGGGGTGGTGAGCAGCTCAGCAGGCTAGGAATCAGTACTTATGATCGGAAGGTCATGGGTTCAAATTCTGTAAATGGCCGAGTGAGTACCTATATGCGCTTGATGTGCTCAACCCCAACTGCTGCAGAGGCATGGGATGATGGATGACCATACTAGTCTGGGCCTGAGTCTCTTGAAGAGATTATTGTGGGCCCAAAATGGCTGTAGTAAAGTGGTCTACTTTAATGGGTTTGATATGCTTGAGTGTTGAAATATATACATGTATTACCACAGCAGTGTGTAAGTGCATGTGTTTGGATACCAGTGTGAATGTTTTTTCTTTGTGCTCCTACTTGAGTGTGAGAGCCCTTCCATTGCCCGGTGTCTCTGTTGCCTGAGGAGCTGAGCCCGGCCATCCCCAAAGGAGTCCTAAAGGGTTTAAGTGGGGTCTGTGGGGCACCAGAAACATTCCTGACAAAGCCTAGCTGGAAGACTGTCAGTGAAATGGTATTATGGAGGACGCGCCAACCTCAGCCTCGAGCTGAAAATGCAGGTGCCATTGGCTTGACAGGGCCTCCCACAAATAAATGTACCATCTTTGTCTCCTCCAAGACTACAGAGGCTCCCTGAGTTATGATGGTTGACGATAGCAATATGACAAAACTGTAAAAATTTGTAAAAAGTTTTGCGCGGCAAACAAACGCAACAACGTATGTGGTACGATACGTCAGATGCTGCTGGGATGTATGCATCTCCCACCTTGCGGGATGATTCACTCTCACCAGCGAGGCTTTATACAGTACGGTACTGTAAATTGCTCTCTTTTGCTGAAGTATGTACTGTAATTCTTTTAAATTTAACAAATTTCAGTATACTACCATATTGATCATCATTCTTTAAGACTCCTAGGTAGGCTAGGCCATGTCTCGACTTATGATATTTTCAAGTTACGATGGGGTGACGCATCTCCATCGTAAGTCAGGCTACCTGTACTTACCTTTCCCATTGACCTGGTTTCAGCTGGGTTCTGTAGAGCACAGCCTGAGAATCACGAAGTATCTTCACACCCTGTGAAAGGTACCATTTCTAGTACATTTTCCCCCTTGCCCTTATTTACAGCAGCATGAATAAACTTAAAACATGTTCTGCCTTTCTGGCTGAAACTGAAACTTGCACAGATCTCGTTCACGTTCACATTTCCCAGAGAGATTGTTTTCTGGTGCTTTACAACACTGAGAGTGCGTTCCAGAAATAATAATAAGGGCGACTGGGAAAGTGTATACTCCCGTTGCTCTAGACTACCAGTGGTATGAACTGCCTAGCCGTCCACAAACATGGCAGGTGTCTGACCCCACGAAAACCGGCTCAGGCCGGCTGCCTGCTTCACTCACACAAACAGGGGAATGGGATAAAGGTGAGACTGGTCACATGACACCGTGACCTCAGCATGCTTCCTGCCCAGATATGGTCAATGGGAGGCTTTGCAATACAGAGGGGCACTGTGCTCCATACATACATTGCATAAAGTATATAACAAAAACACCCAAACTGCAGTATCTCTGAGCCTCTCAATAGGCATTTGATTCTATAAAGTACCATCAGTCTATATGAAAACCTACAGCAGGGCCAGCAAATGATTAACTGAGCACCCGTGTCTCCCAAATCTTGGGCTTGGCTGTTACAGATAGTGGGGCGCAAACTATTTGCATTTTGACAACTACCTTATTTGAACTGCATGTCAGCTTTGGCGTCAGTCTGCAAAAGGTTAGCCCAAGTCAATGCAGCATTTCGGTGTACCTGGTGTGTGTACCCTGTACCAGACTGTCATTCCGTACAAGGTGTGCCTTGTGTTTCCTGGGGCAGGCTCACTGTTACCCTGCACTGGTGTACTGGGTGTAACCTGTTATGGAGTGGACACGTGTATGGTGTGTAAACTGTATGCTGTCACTAACCATCACTTTGTTTTAATACCATGTTAATAAATGCTACTGGCAAGATGTTCTACATATAGAAAGCCAGTTTATTACAGCCTATTTTTGCAGAAACTGGTGTACTTTACTTAAACTATCTTTACTGAATTAACTAAAGGTGTAGAATCATCAATTAACTGTTGAGTTCCTAAGCAGGTGCTTATATCCAAGACAATTTAAAATCACACTTTTATACATTTTCCAATAGCAATACTTTATTGATCTCGTGAGCTCTCCATGAGACAGACAGACACATGTAGTGATAGAATTAAACTTGAGAGTCACAGTGCAGGGCCAGCCAGCCTGCAGCAATCCCTGGTGCAAGGAATTAAGAGCCCAGCTTTAATGAAAAGTGACAGATTTTCCTACATTCACTAAAGAAGATATCATTGGTAAAACAAACAATTATATCTCCTGGTCTTGAGTCTCCGATTCTGCTTTGTTCGGCAGTAATTTGACACTGTGAATTGTATTTTATGCTCAAATCCGCAGTGCATTCACCCTTGACTAAATAAAGTAGAATCTGACTTCTGAAACAACCATCACAAGATGCGTGATCTAAAAAGTCCAAAAGCGAAATTTTGATAACAATAAGAGTTATTAGCGACAGTAAAGGAATGACCGTATTGTCATGCAATTTGGTGACACACAAAAACATGTTAGAATATAGCAGTGCTAGCCTAATATTGTGTTCGCGTATATTAGTTCGAGTATCGTCGCGTAGACTACAGTATACATGCAAAGCGGTACATGTCAAAAAAAGGCAGAATCCGTGTGTTTTTATATGGGACAGCAAATCATTTATTACACCTATAAGGTGCAGTTTTAGCCCCGACATTTAAACAAATGTATAGCGGCTTGGCAAATTCGTCCGATCTTCCCCAGTCCGTCTCCGGCCGAAGCGGTCGCAGAAAGGACCTTCATTAGGATCCGGCGTCCAGAGCCCCGATGAATGTGCCTAGTGCTGCTCGGCAGGAGCGCACCTAGTCTGCGGGTTCGTACACTAACGGTGGCTTCATTGCCACCTGCGCAACTCCCGTGTCCCTTCTTCTGCCGCCCGGAGCGCTTTCCCCGTCGGCGCGGCAGCCGCACCCCGGCGCCGGCTCTGCGGACGTCCCCGACGGCAGCATCAAGCGGAAGGCTCCCCTGGAGCTGCTTCCGAGTCAGCGCAGCTTCGCGCTCTGCCGGGACAGGCCGGCGATCTGCAGGAGCTTGTCCTTCTTCCTCTGCTTCAGAGCCATCAGGGCTTTGGACACCTCCTCGGGATCCTGTCCGTAGGAGAAGATGCTGCGGACGCGCTCCTCAGCCTTCATGTCCCCCGTCTTCTGGAAGAGCTTCATCAGGACGTCCTGGTTGACGTTCTCGAAGATGTTGGCTGCAGCTTTCTTGCGGCGGGTGGTGTCGAACCAGTTGCAGTGGAGCGGGGGGCACACCCGGCGGGGGTCCGCTGACGCGCAGGCAGACATGGTCCGTATGGGCGTGATGGTGGCTTTCAGGCTCCAGCCTAATCGGAGAGTCAGCCGCGCCTGCCGTCCAGCTGTGGCTGCCCCAGTGCCGGTTTGCCTCTTATATGATTCTTACCAGCAACTCCAGTGACATCATGGGCTCGGAAGCCCTCCCCCGGGCCGCCCCTCTCCGCTAATCCCTGCCCCGGGCTCTCCCCGCTGGGGCGGCTCGGGTCACGCCGGATCACCTGGCACCGAAGCGCCGCTTGCGCTCGTATCTGCGCGGTTGATGCAATCGCCGAGTAATGCTTAATTTAGTTTTTTTTTTTTTGCATTTCATTTGGCAGAACTCGTTTTCTTTAATCAACTCCATTATAAGAATGTGGAAAAATCTATTATTTGGTCGAAGACAACTTGTTTACCCGACTTCTCAACTTTTCAACTGTAGATACTTAAAATTTTCTTGCCTAGATTGTTCTATGGAATATTGGCAGCTATACAGGGATCTGCTAGAAAATGTCAAAATTTAGTATTATGAGCGACTTTGATGGAAGTTGCTGCTCTCTAATGGCACATTCGTTCACAGATATATAAATTTTAATAACCACATGCCCTGTCTGGGCCTTATTGATTCAAAGCTTGGCCCAGGACATGAAGGGTATACCATGGAGATTCAGAGTCATAAGCCTGGGAGCCACCCTACTAAACATTCACGTAACTTAATAATTATGTTCTGTAACATTTTAAATAAAGTGTGAGGTCCCGTTTTCGCATTCTACACGTGGCATGCCTACGGACTACTCATGAGCATCCAGCCGCCGATGCTTGTCTCCTGATATATCTACGCAGGGTGTTGTTTGATGGCCCCTGGAAAAAAATGTTTGACTGAATTTAAGTAGTTGAGCTTGGGTTGGTAATTAGATGGGAGATATCTGTCACTGGACATTATTCAAGGGTAAACACAGACCATGACCATGTAAGGTCCTGCAACAGCTCCCCTCTCTGAATCAGGACGATTTCCTGTAAATGAAAATGCATCCCTGAACATTTCCCTTATACTTAGCGACGTGATCTAGTCTGCATTCTAGTTTCACTCAGCATTCAGGAGGACCTACAGTACTGTGCAAAAGTCTTGGGCAGTCAAAGAAAATGTTTAACGCCTGAGTATTGTAAGGCCACAGGCCTTGCAGGCCCTGCCAGGATTCTCTCTGATAAGCCTGTACTGACCCTCTCAGTGACCTAAGGCAAAGGTCCACTGGCTCCGGCAAGACTGGACCCAAATCACCAGATCACTACATCAAAGGAGACACCTCACCCCCCTGGGCGGCCAGAACCTTACAGCCAAATTCCAACAGCGAGTCCTGACTACCTCAAGACACAGGCGCATCGCATGCTCATTCACTCACATTAACACAGAAGGTATCACTCCAGACTAACATTAAGGACACATACGCCCATGTTTGGTCTTGTTTGAATGGTAATGGTACGACGGACACAAGGGTCTTAGCCTTAAAGCAGTATGGTCATGCATAAGAGAAATATAGAAAATAAGGCTGACCCCACCAAAGTGGAGGATCTTAGCACCTGGTGGAACAAAAGAATCCCTACAGTCCACCTAAAGCAATTTGATTGGCTAAGGGCTGGAGGTCTGATAAAATCAGCAGGAACACACCCATGATCAAACACAGGCCATAAAATAATCCATCACAATATCAATATTCAGTCAGAATTGGTCAAAATCCAGTCTTCAAAGAACAGTCCATCACTTGGTTCTGGGATACTTAAGGAAGAGCTCCAGAGTAGCAGGGGGAGTCACTCTGTAATCAGAGCTCCCACATAGTGCTGCGTGAATTTCCATCTGTAATCAGATATTCTCTGCGGTTACTCTGTGTCCACTCAGCTGAGGTATGGAATGGTTAATTTCTTATATTGTTTATGACCAAGATAGTATAGTTTAGGAGTTTGTGGCCACATGTTGTAGTTAGAGTAGGGTTATATTTGGTCAAATGAATGTATTCTGTATTAATTGTGAATAAATTACGTTCTGATTACTTCTCGGCTGTCTGACTTTGCTAACTTCCATGCATTTTGGTAAATTGGATCCTCTTCCCTGGCTGTTATTGAGTTCAGATATTATAACACTCTTTTGCAGCCTCCGAGTCCACCCCAGCTGACCAGGACTCATAGTGATTACCCAAGCTGGGTTACGGTGAATACCGGCTAAGCGTAAGTGGGGTGCACAAGCTCAGTTACGGTCCGACTGAGCCCCTGAGGTCCACACAAGCTGGGTTACGGCATCGGCACAGCCTCTGAAGTGCGCACAAGCTGGGTTACGGCATCGGCACAGCCCCTGAAGTGCACACAAGCTGGGTTACGGCATCGGCACAGCCCCTGAAGTGCGCACTAGCTGGGTTACGGCATCTGCACAGCCCCTGAAGTGCGCACAAGCTGGGTTACGGCATCTGCACAGCCCCTGAAGTGCGCACAAGCTGGGTTACGGCATCTGCACAGCCCCTGAAGTGCGCATAAGCTGGGTTACGGCATCGGCACAGCCCCTGAAGTGCGCACAAGCTGGGTTACGGCATCTGCACAGCCCCTGAAGTGCGCACAAGCTGGGTTGCGGCATCGGCACAGCCCCTGAAGTGCGCACAAGCTGAGTTACGGAAGACGCCGGCTCAGCCTCTGAGGCGTGCTCAAGCTGAGTAACGGAAAACCCAGCACAGCCTCTGAGGTACGCACAAGCTTAGTTCTAGCGACCCGGCTGAGCCTCTGAGTTTCATAGATCCACTGATCGCTGTATCGGGCGAGGCGAGTCCGATGATCTCCTTTATCAATTAAAAGGAGTTCGGCAATATCACAGAAAGCCCAAAAGTAATCAGGATCACAGAAATGTCATGACAATAGCTTTCTTAATGAATCGTTACTTAGATTAGGGTCAGATATAATTTGGGGTTTTATCTAAAAAGGTGAGTAACTTTGCAGGAGCGCTCGGAAGGACCTTTGCGCATTCAAAGCCTTCGGCTGTTGACTTGGATTCCGTCATTGGGCCAGGGGACAGGTCCCTACAGTATTAAGGGTACAAAATATGGGTTGTGTATATTTGCTTAGAAACAAAAACAAAATTTAACATTAGAACATATGTAATTTGACAGTGATACGATAAAAATAAACAAAAATGAATAGGAATTTCTTCTGTTCTCCAAAAAGGTTACTCGTATATAGTTGGCTAGATGAACAGCGCTTCAGGTCCCAAACCTCTCCTCAGGGGCTCCTCAGCCATTCCATGTGTTTGTTACATTTCACAACTCCCTCACTTAAGTAATTCATTTAATTTGTTAGGTAATTCAATAAAGTATTTATTATCCAAGCATGGTATGCTAGTGGATGATTAAAAAATATGTGAGTGTATTGGACGGTCACTGCAAATGTTGGAGTGACTTTAGGAGAGGTTTTGAAATGGCTAAGCATTGACACTTTGCCAGACTGTCATGCCCAGCCCGTCAGATCCTCCTGTGTTCCACGCCCCTTCGTTTCCCTCGTGTTAATTCTCCTGTTCCCAGCTGTTTTCTGCTTGACAATCAGCGTCTCTAGTCTTTAGTCTGCCCTAGTCCTGTCTCCCTCGTCGGGTATTGTCTATGCTTTGTCTATGCGTATGCCTAGCACGCTAGCGGTCACGCTCGCTCCCGTCTTTTGTACCCTGTTTCAACCCTGTATCCCCGAATAAACGCCCCTTTGAAGGGCTCAAACCTTACAGCCTGCAGTATGGGTCGTAAATCCCGCTCCCGGCGTGACACAGACATCATAGTTTTACACCAACATGAAGACTGAAGACTTTTGCTTTTGCACAATACTGTACCTATAAAATTATTTTCTTTGGAAAAAGGTAGTGGTGAGGCTTGTGCTGTAGTATAAGTCAACATCACTGCATTGACAGCTGCAGTTACAACTTATATGATTATATTCTGTATAACTATATATTACAGAGGAAAATCCAGGTATCATCAAATTTGCACTATATGTGGACACCACCTGCTTCCGCAATGTTAACATCCCAGAACTGCAGTTACTATTGTTGCTACAACAGCCTTGAGTCTTCTGGGAAGGTTTTCCATTAGATACTGGAACTTTCCAGGTGGCCTTTCTGTGACCTTGTGTGTGCGCTACCAGTTTTCAACTAGAGCTTATATTATTGAGCACTCCTAGAAAAAAGGGTTCTTGTGGGTGCTATATAGAACCACAGGGGTTCTAACCCAAGGAAATAGAACCATTACCTTCAAAAAGGTTCAATTTCACACACGTGAGGATATATTAAATGGTTCTATATAGAACCTTTTGAAGGTGCCATATATGTACCAAGCTATAGAACCCTTAAAGGTTCAATATGGAACCTTTTGTTTTAAGACTGCATGTTTCACGAGAAAACAGCAGAACTAAAGCCCATGGGCATGGTTTACATGGAGTGACCCCCCACCTAAGCTTGCAAGTGAAAAATCCACCAGGCCTGCCTCCTATAGAAAACTCACTTTCTCATGCACACTCTTGGTTAATGGAGGTCTATGGTCGTGTTAAATGCGTAAGAGCTATCAAACGATGACAAGTCAGTAATGTAGCTGTGACCCTGACGGAAAGCAAACACAGCACACAGGCCACACACCTGCCACCTGCCAGGCCAACCAGAGCTGCCGAAACAGGCCAAAAACGTGGCTAAATGACATGCTGGAAAGATGGCGTCCTATGATGGTGCCAAGTTGATAGTGATTAACCTCCTCTGTATGACCACCGGTACTGCAGCTAATGATTGTTGCTGGAGATTGTATGGCTACAAGGGGTACAGCTTAATTAGCCAATTTGTCTAATTAACAGGGGTGCCCACACACACTTGACCATATAGTGTAAAATCTCATACCGAATAGTCTAATTTTACTGTGTTCTTGGCATGGAGTCTGTGTTTTTGGTTTGCTGTACAGCACATGTATTGTCAGGTATTTTCCGTCCACCCATCTTCTAACCATCTAGCCTGGTCAAGATCACCAATCACACTAGCTGTGTGTCTTTAGAGGAAAGCCACGCAACATAGACAGAGCGTGAAAATCTCGCACTAAGTCGAACCCCTAACCCGTGAGGCGTGGGGCAACATGTCAGCCAATGAGCCGGCGTGGCACGGCAGCTTCCTCTGAAGGGTGGCAGGCAAGCTTCAGTGTGTCCACAGTGACCTATGGGGAGGCTGCATACTGCTGTGAGCCACCAGTTTCAGAATAATGTTTACCGCTTCTCAGGTATCCACACTAGCAATCTCTGCTTTTTGTGCATAACGGAGCCCCAAATAATGAATCAATAAATATGCTCCTTTACCTTGTTGTTGGACGGGTAACTCTCTAACTGAGAAGGTGGTGACGTTACTGTGACTGCCGTTTCCCAGTCCTCGCCACTTGTAGCACTTTGTGTTTGCAGTGACAGGCATCACACAGTCTCAGTCACACCAGACTTCCCATTCCTCTTCCTGGCAGGACTTTCCAGACTCACGCAGCTCCCGGGTGCATTTCCAACATCTATATGACCTTTGCGGTTTTCCTAACAGCTGATAACTTAGGGGAAACTGGAGAAAAAATGCAGTGGTGACACTATTTCAGCACTAGTGTTATGTTATTTTGGTGATCTGAGCAGATTAGTCGCCATCAGGCTCAATATGGAGATTTTTGTGGGAATTTCTTCTGAAAATCCAGGGGCATCATTTCCTTTCGGTTTTAAATAAACACATCAGATAGAGAATGAAACTAGCTAAATACAATTTTTATGTGGAATTCTTTGGGGAATGCTTTGAGGCAAACAAGATTGTCTGACTGTTCCTTTGGTTATGAGTCAAATCAATAATTTGATGGCAGAATTTTTTTAAACGCACTGAAGCGCACTGACTGCTGGGATTGCTGGGAGAAAGTGGTGTTGTGCTGCAGCGATTGTTTGTTGTAGTGTTTGGAGGGATATTTCGAGTGTTTGTGTGCTATAACTGTTACGTGGGTGGCT
>JAODKM010000108.1:8050215-8061538 GCA_026780845.1 Petrocephalus sullivani | reverse complement strand
AGCCGCAGTTATCACAGACTACACGTACACACACACAGTGACAGCCGCAGTTATCACAGACTACACGTACACACACACAGTGACAGCCGCAGTTATCACAGACTACACGTACACACACAGCGGCACCTTTGTTTTTCCTTCATTGTACTTGCTGCCCCTCATGCCTTCAGGAAGTAGGACTACAATCCACGACTGAGCCAGAATCGCCTCGCGATTAACAGGCATCCAGTGAAACCATTTGCCAGCAGTCACTTTGTGTTCTGTTTGCCATTGGATGGGAGGAGCAGTGCACACACTGCTCCAGGAGCCAAACCGTTCTTTAGTGAAACCTTATGGCCGAGGGGGGCAAACAGGTACTTAAAAAACAAAACGATGATATTTATAGGACCATCGCAGGACGACACAAAAGCCACAAACACGAAAGAGACAGATGTGCGTCATTCAGACTCACATCTCGCCTTCTGAAGAAAACTGTTCGCTCTTGCACAACCAGGAGACACGCGGAACTGGCCCATTCACAGAGCCGTGCCTGTGTGGCGTCAGAGGCCACACGCCCACGGCGCGCCGCTGACCTGGCGGACGTCCGCGTGCGACGGCATGCGCCATCTTCACTGAAGCTAACAGGCAGGCCGCGGGCTCAGCCAAAAGTGTTACTTTCCATAGAAAACAAACAGCACTGAGGCAGCCAAGTAGCGTAACACGATTACCCTAAAAATAGCTCATACGAGTGGTGAGAGAGGGAGGGAGGGAGAGAGAGACAGAGAGAAAGTGGGAGGCAAAGGGAGGGAGAAGATGGGGAGGGATGAGGTGGGAGGTGGGGGAGCAGACAGGGGAGCAGACAGAAGACTGAACACCTGCATGCCGCCACTGGGCAGACGGGTACCAAGCAGGTGACAAAAAAAAACAGAAGAAAAAGTCAACAACTCAGTCTTGAAGGCACAGATTCAAAAAGTCAGCGAGACTATCTAGGACAAAGAAAAGTTTCTCTTCCCAAAGAAAAAAAAAAAATCTTTTTTTCCCAGTGATTTTTTTCCAGGGCTGATCCAGTAATGGTCATCCTGGGATGTCTCACAATAGCCAAGACACCAATCATTCCAACAACACTCAAGCTCCAGTTCATGACTCTTTACCCTAAAATAATGATTAACAAGCCTGAAACACCTTAAGAGCATTAGGAGGCAGCCCAGGCCGGTCGCTTTTCAGAGGGACCCGCGCACAGACGCTGTCTGAACACCTTTTACAGAAACACTCACTGGTCGTGCAAGAGTCCCCAGTTTTCACAACAGAGCGATATAATAAACCACAAAGAATAGCATAAACTCCAAGGTGGTGGGGGGGGAGGGGAGAGAGGGAGCGAGAGTCACAGTGTGTCTCACAGACACACACACACACACACACAGACAGAGCGCTGTCATACCTCGTGCCTCTTCTGCCTCTACGGTGGCTGTGTAAGCGTGAGTAGTAGTGCCATGCCAAAACAAAACAAAAACCAATGGGAGGGAAGGGGGGGGGGGAGAAACAGTAAGTTGGGTTATCAACACCATCAGACATACCCACAGCAATCAGCCAGTCCCATAACCCAGCCCCCACCCACCCACCTCCCCACGGTTAACCAGTCAGATTAAAGGTGAAGCCAGAGAGACAAAGAGCGGGCAGGGGGACTTTGGGGGACGTCACTGCTGACTGTGAGACCGAGAACTACATCACCCACCCTCCTCTGCTTCCAAAATGCACCAATGGATAAAGAAGCGCAGGACTACAGAGCGCAAAGCATTCTGGGAGGGAAAAAAAAAAGCTCAGCCTGTTGGCTCAAGTTTCTGGAGATGTCCAGCATTTGATGTGCTCACTCCTGACTACAGCCTCAGAGCAGAACCTCAATGGCAGCCACAACCTCCCAGCCAGGGGGGGGCCTTAGAAAGTGATAATAATGTGTGTCAGCGCAGACGTTTCGTTACACGTCACGGCTGAATTGCTGCCAAGCTGCACGTTTGACCAGCTTCTCCGGAAGCCGCCTGCCTTTCCTCAAAACTGCACATCTAACAGTCACCGAGAGGGTGCGACCAGCTCAAAAAACATTGTTAAGATTAAACTCAAAACTTTCAGTCGCATCATTTTAAAGGTCAAGGACTTTTTTTTCCCTTCAAATGGGGGGCGGCAAACTTGGCGTGCTCCCGTACTGTAGCTTTAACCCGAAGGGCGGTGACTAGGAAGTCTGATTGCCACTAGGGACCGCGTGATTCTACCCAGAAGCCGACATGTGCTGACATGAGTACAGCAGTCTCAGCTCTTCCTTTTTTAATCCTTAGCTGAGGACTCGTGCAGAACAGTCACTCAGAGCCACTCATTTCTGTCTGTGTCCAGCGGGGGTAGTCAAAGCCCCCCCTAAGCGCTCGGGGATGTTAAATGTAGGGCTTCCTGCCGAGAGCGCTGTGACATAAGCCGGCCTGCTTACGACCGTCTCACCGTCTTTATATCCGACGAGGAGCACCGTGCTAATCGTTGTTAGAAGAATTGTTCAGTCAGCACAAACTGTTTTTTGTTAGCTAGCTTAGTTAGTCAGTTAGTTTTATTATTAACATGCTCACCATGTAGTTGGTTCAATTAAGTACTGAAACTCTGGGTAAAAGCCCTGATTCCTTGAATGCATTCTGATTCATTTGATACCTATTAAACTGCACATGCTCGTTAGCAGCGTGCCAATATAAGCGGTGCGAGGCAGACGCGGACGCCGAGAGAGTGACGGCAGGAACAGTAACGGGGCACAAAGGCATGGCGGGAGGGGTGCGACACGTACCGCTCTGCAGGGTCTGTCGGCCTCCCGAAAGCACCCCCAGGGGCAGCGTCCCAGTGGGGGTGAGACCCTTCAGGGTGAGCACGCTCTCGTTCTCCTCTCTGGGTGGAGAAAGACACGGGGGCATCAGCAATGCCAGTGACACAAGGCAACCAGCGAGGAAACACGGAGGTGGCCTCATAAACACAGCTGGCCGAGGAACAGTCACGCTGCTGCAGAGCAGAATTATCGACCAATGACTGCAGCCGATGTCATTACATCATCGCACAAGAGAGTGAAAGCTAATTGTACGGCTTCGCCCACCATACTATGACCTCGTGAGAGACTGAAGGCAGAGGGCAGGATTTCTCTGGAGCACTCATCTTTATGAATGCCCAGCTGGCTCAGACTGAATGAACACGGCCGAGGCTGCCATGAGGGTTCTCAGGCTGACAGAAACGGGCAGATAGAGCTGTTTTCACCTGAGGACGGAGAAGACTCTGGCCATCTTGCCAATGGCGCGGATCTTGTTCCGTATCACCTCCTTCCGCACGGCTGGCGTGCCACCTTTGGCCGGGGAGAGACTCGTAAGATGAGGAACACACAATCTCCGCTAACGACAGTGTACAGTGTGCAGTCTGCAGGAGCTGTGCTGTCATTGGGCCCTGCTCCTTAAGACAAGTTCTAAATATGTCTGAACTTTAAAACTCTCTAAGTCTGCTGAGCCCCATGGGGAATCAAATTAGAGCACGGGACAATCTCCTCTCTCCTTCAAAACCAACGTCTAGATTCTGCCGATTGGGGCCACGACTCATAAAGGTCCCAAAATATAGCCTCACACATTCTACAGAGTGCCTACACACAGCCTTACTAACATCCCCCAGTCTACCAAAAAAGGAGAGAAAATCTCTTTGAAACAATCAACAGCAGCACATACTTACCTTGTGTATTTTTAGGGGGGATAACAGGAAAACAACAAACCTTAAAAACCACTGGAGCATGAACTCCAACAGATGTTAATCAGTTCAGAAATAATATGATATTCAAAACAGCTTTCTGCTTTACAGTTTCATTCACTTCCTCAAATTACTATTTTCAATGAAACGGCAACCAGCAACAAAGTAACAGATTCAGTGACAAAATCAGGTTAATAGCAAATATTTTGCTTGCTGTGCATAAAAATGAGCAGGAAATTGGCAGCCTGTATTTTCTGCTTGAGTTACATTTTTTTGCAGAGCTACTCTGTTCTAATCATCATCAGCCAAACCCAGGAAATGTTTTCTCAAAGTGACAGTGTAGGGGAGATTGGTCACAGGGTATCTGTTTCAAAACCGCAGAAGAGCAGCTGTTAACTAGAAATGTGGATTGAAAGTCAGTGCAGATTCAGCTAAATCGACTTTACAGGTGATAAGGTTAAAGATTAAAAAACGTCAAAGGTGACACACCTTCACAGGTGTCATCTCCTTCGGACATCAGCTCGTCATCGGAACAGATGTTCAGCACGTTCACGAGCATCTCCGTCACTGTGAAGGGACAGACAAGCATTACGGGGACACTAGGTCAGCAGTAATATGACAGAACTGTCCCGGACGTCACCACACTGGGCGAGGACCAGCAAGCGGCAGGGACAGGTCCAGAAGCTTGGCTCACCTTTCTCCCCGACGAAGGGCAGGGACCACGTGAAGACGTCCATGAAGTTGGGCAGCCAGTAGGGATGGGGGGAGCAGTTGAACTGTCGGATGTTCATGACGTTGTTCTCATACTTAAGCACGGCGGCTGTGGAGTAGGGTCAGGGGCAGGGGAAAGGAGAAGCAGGAACAAGTGGTGCTTATCTTCAGGGAAAACAGCACTGACACGAAAACAGAAGTTGATGGCTTCCTGACACCAAGCTTACAACCACATGCACCAAAAATCAGCTAAGTAGGTACTTGATGATACAGTGTCACACACAACGGGGGACTGAATACCCCTTCAGTTCTCCTCCTGGATTTTGGAGAGGAAGCTCCTATCAGGAGAGTTAAAGTCCAAAGAATGAGCGACAAGCCTCTAAACCAGTGTTTCCCAGTCCGGTCCTTGGGGACCCACAACCGGTCCGTGCTTTTGCTCCCTCCCAGCTCCCTGCCAGACAGCCCACATTTCTGCTCTAGTTGGGAGAGAGCAAAAATGTGGGCTGGCTGTGTGCCCCCAAAGCCTGGATTGGGAAACACTGGTCTAAACCCACTTGGCTTCCATATTCAGCTGAATAAAGTGGGAGAAATTATGGAATTAGGAGAATTAGCTTAAAGGTGCTTAGGCAAGATGAAGGGCCCCCCTGCCACATCAGGAAGGCTGGATGTTATTTTGTAGGACGGCTAATTCACACCAGCTGAGATTTAAGCTGCCTAGAGACATCACTGGTGGACAAGCGCACACACACACACTCCAGCATGACCCCGGATACCAAACAGGGGCCAAACATACCTTTGTTGTTGTATACATCTAAGTAGTTTGGTGCAGAGAAGATGGTAATTAATGAGGGAAATCCTGTCGTCTGGCTTTTCCTGTACATCCGGTACCTAAGGAGGAAGGGATGCCAGTCCCCCATGACAGATAATTCAGGATCCTTTAACATTTTCCCTTCCTAATCAAACTATGTTACCCACTGTAATGAAATTAAAGCAGACTGACAATTAAAGACATTCATCTATGCAAGTGCCACTGACTTTCCATGGCAGTGCTGTGGCTGCCACACGGGCTGAAATATCTACCATGCAGCTGCTGGAGTCCCGGCGACACACATCTCACTTACCCAGCATCCTGTGCTTCGTGTGCTCTTATGACTGACAGCAAATTATTGTTTAACAGGAAGTCACACACTGCTGGGTAACTGCAGGGGTGGGGGGGGGGGAGAGAGGAAGATACACTTAGAAGCAAAAGGAGGAGACCTTTCAGCAATGCAGTTCTGACCAGAGCAGGCGAGGTTTCACCTCAACCTGACCTGCTCTGAGCAAATGATTGGTTCCTATTTCTATCCTCAAGGCCCCGCAAACTTCCAAAAGTGAGGGAGGGGATGGGCTGACGCATGAGCACAGCAAACTGAAGCCTGACAGAGCTGTATGGCTACTCGAGTGGCAGAGACACGAGCTGATGTTTAGACACCTGTGTTTGGTTAGCGCTGCACGAGACACGTGGGCAGGACCAGAGCTGCCACTGGAGGCCAGTCAACAGGACAGCAGAGGCTACCGCGGGTTTATCTCATTACAACACAGCCGCTAAAAGGCACGGCCATGTCAAAGCCGGGCAGGAGGCAGGGAATGTAACCCGTAACGGCAGGTAAGGTAGGGCTGGGCTTGTCTGACATGAAAACACATGACCCTGATCATACATTTATAAAACAGATAATTAACCTGGAAAAACAGTCTGCTCCAGAAACGGCTAATATTGTGGGATCTTTGGATTAAGGCCCCACTAACCTCATTCTTATTATTATCATCATCACCATCAGCAGCCATCTGCTCGGGGGCGGCCAGTGTACCTGTAGAAGTAGGAGCACCCCCGCACGCTGTTGTGGCTGAAGTGCTCCGACGTCTTCTCACTGCCGTAGTCCTCGCCCGGGTCGGACCACAGCAGGTCGCACATGGGCCCGAAGGCCGGGGGCTCTTTGAAGCGGTCTAACTGTGGGCAGAGAGCGTCCAGACTCAGCGAGAGCCCCAGCTGTCCCACACCATCGATCATTCCCAGTCCAGCCAACGCCCCCCCCACACACACAGCACGGTGCCACTTACCTTCCGGATATCATCCAGACAGTTGATCTCGGGAGACAGGCCGCCATGCACGCACAGAAACTGCTGGTTCAGTAGGGCGGCCAGGGGCAGGCAGTCGAAGGCCTCCATGCAGGCATCATAGACGCGCTCAGAGTACTTGATCTTACCTGCAAGGGGCAGAGGGTCCCACAGCCGGGGTCAACACGGCGCTTCACTGACCTCTGCTTTCCCACCGTCTCCAGTTACATGTGATTCATGCCGCATTTCCCCAAATGGCTGGAAAAGCCAGCATCAGACGGGCAACCATTGCTGGCGATGGTCACAGAGCTCTTAAAAAGTTCATTTCCCTCCAGCAGAGGGGTGGGCAGTCTTATCCAGAAAGGACCGCTGTGTCTGCGGGTTTTCCCTGCAACTCCCCGATTAGCTTACTAATTAGAGGACTGATTGAATGAAGAGTCCTTTCACACCTGGATTCGGACAGCTGACCTTAAGGTTATCCCAAAAGCCTGCATCCACACTGGCCCTTTGCGGATACGACTGGCCACCACTGCTCTAGCAGGTCTTGCAAAAAAAGCAGCCAGCAGCCCATGCACATGGTCAAGCTTAATTGCAAGCGAGCACACACACACACACACACACACACACACACACACACACACACACAGAGCGATCCCACAGAACCTCGGGCCTGACGGTGCCTGTGAATGCCACTGCCTTACAGCGGGCGGGGCCTTCACTGTCACGCACGCAGCCGGATGCTGATTGGCCGGATAGGGAGGGCGCTGTGCTTGTGCCCCAGACTGCTAATGCCAGATGCCCTCCTCTGTTACACAACCTAAGCTAATTCCACGTTTGACGGCACATCGTCACGGTCACTCTGAACGAGTTCATGTCGGGACAGGAAGCACGGCGTCAGCCGGAGGGGCATTAAATTAGCGTGCATTAAGATGATTACACCCGAACACGCACGCACACACACACCCATGAGTCATATAAGGCTTGTGTGTTGTACAAAGAAAAGGTGTCAAAAAGTTACAAATATCAGCCATGTGTTGCTTGACGACAGGGACGCATCCTGAGAAGCGCCGTGTTCAGCTTTGTGCAAACATCACAGAATGATCTTACACAACCCGAGATGCTGCAGGCTACTGTTTCACATTAAACTTTTTCTTATACAAGAAGAAAGAGTACATTGTAAAATAATATAGGCAGAGTATATTCAGTGTATAAAGCAGTAACATAATACTTGATAATGGTAATAGTGTACATGACAGAAAGGGTTACACTTTCACACGACTGGCAGCGCAGCAGCGTTGTTTACACCAGCGTCACCACAAACACATGAGTAGTGCGCTGCGCTACAACCGCACGGCGGCTACAGCATCACTAGGCGATAGGAATTCTCCCAGCTCTGTCACAGTGCCATGGGTGTGCCGTCAGTTGCTGGCCAGAACGTGGTTGTGCTGTGTCTGACTCTACTCATTTCCTTCGGGGGGGCGCTGCTAGAGACTTTGGGCCCCATGAAAGCACATACCAACCAATCAAATTATGTTCCTGATTTTTTAACGCCCCCTGCCCCCCCCCCCCCCCTTCCCAGGGCCCCGGGCACAGACGGCCAACAAAGTGAGAGGGACATGGACACGAGGAGGAAGACCGGGACACAAGGGCACACACACCCCACTGAACGCGGGTGTGCAGATTTATGCAGAAATTCAGACTAAAAATGGAGAAATCGCACTCTAACTCACACACACACACACACACACACACACACACACACTCACGATGCAAGGCGGCACTTACACTCCTGTTTGAAGGTGAAGTACTCCGTGAGATGTCGGCACTCGTGGTTGCCTCTGAGGAGGAAGAGTGTGGTTGGATGGTTGATCTTCAGGGTCCAGAGGAAGAGCACACACTGCAAAAGAGAGGGGAGGCGCTAAGATGGGGACCCGGGAGAGGCTGGAGTGGGGGTGGAGTGCACTGGCCAGCCAGATGACCAAAAAATACACCATCTGGGGATTCCTGGGTGCACACTGAAATTACAGGCAAGCCGATGGGCACACTCTTGTGAAAATGGTCTTGACACAAGCTCTGGCATCACCCAGAGCTGAACGCTCACTGTGGTTCCCTCTGACATAACCCAGGCTGGAGTTGGGGCCGTACAGCCGCCAGTGACGGCCTTAAAGACCAGGAGAGAGACGTGCCCATAGTCCCCTGGCGCTGTGCTCTCGGCGCGACCAGACCAGGCTCAGATCCCAGCCCTGAAGCCCTCTCCCGCTGCGGTTTCGGGGGGCATGCCTCTCCCCGACCGCGGACCGAAAAGCACAAGTCACAATCAAAAGGGATGTCGCGCCCTTTCATCAAAGGCAGGATGGCGGGTTTCGCTCAGGAGACAGGAGGGGGTGGTAAAGGTCAGCGAGGGGGGAAAGACACGAGGGGCACCTTCGCCGCAATGCACTCAACGCTGCGGCTCAGGCAGAGCGACGGGCAGCAGAAGAGGGGCGAAGACCTCTGCAAACATCCATGTGTCAATATTCGTGTACCAGATACGCCCTGGCATGGGAAAGACATTTCACATGCAGAACAGCAGGTGGCCTAGCAGTTAAGAACCGATAAGCTTCAACAAACATCTGTTTAAATGGTTAAACTAGAATGAACCTGTTGGGTCACTGCCAGCGCCTCTGGATTAGGAGCCACTTCTGGTGGGCATTCACCCTATGCCACCTTGGCCCTTCTTTGACTGGCATGTGGTTAAGTTCCTACAGTCAGATGCTGGGATGCAGACTGCAGGCAGGCAGAATGACACGGTCCTTCTGACACAGAGCCAGATAAGGTGGCTCCAAGCCGGAGACGGCAGGATGAGGGTGTCCGTGCTCATGCCGCTCTCTCGAGGGGGTGCTTCGCCATGGAGGGGAACGCGGTGCCGTTCCGTCTACATCTGTTGAGGGAGCAGCTGAAGAAGAAGACCTAGAATCTACTAGGCACTGGCATGGGGGGGCGGGGGGCTTTTTTTTTCACATTTTTCCCCATTCCCCTGTAGTCCAACATCAAACCACTAATCACCACCAGATTAGTAGCAGCGTTTGAAGGCCCCATGAACCCCCTTAAACATAAAAACCCTCCACGCCCCGACTAATGACAGCTACTCCAAATTCTGTACCCCTTCATCCAGCCCTGCAGGGCTCCCCAGCTTCAGGAATACAGAGGGATGTCGGAGATCTGTCTCAGGCTCAGCCCAGTGGCTCCACTGCCTGAACAAGCTCAAAAACTACCGAATCACTTCCTGTATAAATCAGCAGACCTCCCTCCTGCCCGTGACTATGCCGCCTGATCAGGCAGGCAGGCCTTTGCAGGTCCAGCTGCATACTTTACAAGAACTTTGTCCAGGCCTGTTGACAGCCAATGAAATTCAAACATGTCGTCACATGTCAGAACAAAGGCCTGCAGCCCTCGAGGCATAACCAGGGACAGCACGAACGTTTTAGCTTAAAAAAAACATTACTCTGCATAGAGTGCAAGGGGGTCCATAAGCTGAAAGCCAGTCCATGGAAACCTACAAATGGTTAAAGAGATTATTTAAGGTACATGCCTGCTCTTTGTCTGCAGCTGTATTTAGCCAATCACAATCTACCAGGTCCTATCACATTGGCCGATAGCTTGTTAATGCTATAGTTCTGCTATTACGGATGAGGGACCGCATTTGGATCAGCACTCTCAAATCCGGGAGTGCCACCCAAAGCATCACTCTCACCTAGTAGACGGCACTCCGACAAGGGGCCTGCCAACTGGTTGCCAAGCCAACGCAAGGCAATATAACACAAGGGTGAACTGGAGGGTTAAAGGCTGAGAACCAGGTCTCAGCTTATTACAGCCTCCATTGATCATTAGTTTCATGTCCAGGTATGATCCAGAAAAAAAAAAATCACCATCAGCTCAGCCACTAGCTGCTGTAGAGACGACTAAGAGTCTAGCCCTGCCCTTACACCGTTATACTGTGTCATACAGCTCTTATGCGATAACCCCCCACCCCCCTGCGATGGTGGCACCCACCTCGATGCTGAAGTAGCCCCGGTCCACGTAGTCGCCCAGGAACAGGTAGCGTGTGTTGCTGGGGGAGCCGCCCACCTCGAACAGCTTCATCAGGTCGAAGAACTGCCCGTGGACATCGCCGCACACTGGGGGGGGGGGGGCACACGTGCGACAGAGCGTGTAACATCTGGCACCGGTATTCTGGACCATAACCAAAGTCCTCTGCATCCTCCCACCTTTCAGTATCTATATTCATCATAATCATTATGGTGTAAAATTCATTTCCGTAACGTGTACCGCGAAAGTGGTAAAACTAGGGGCAAATGCAGCTTCCGGGAAGCGTCTAAAGCAAACAAACAAGCAGTGGGTGAAAGGGGGCGAACTGAGTGCTGAAAGCAGCCCGGGGGTGCCAGACTTCCATTCATCGATGAACACGGTGGGGGGGGGGGGGGCTTCCAGCTCACCCGTGATTGGTGCCTCCACCTCCAGCATGCACTTCTCCTGCCGCAGGATGCCGGCCCCGTCGTTGATGATGCGCAGGGCTGCCTCCTCCTCCAGCCGGCCCTCCTTCACCAGGTGGCTCTTCAACACCTCCACCTTGGGCTTGCCGTTCTCATAGAGCTCCTTCATGGAGAGGCGTGTCGTGGGCGGGTACGGCACCGCTGTGGGGGGGGGGGGGGGGCCCACCGGAAGGGGGGGGCCGCGGGGGGGGCGCTGTGGGGGCCGGCGTTCCCCCCCCCCGAGGCGGGAGCGCCACCACGCAGGACCAAATAGAGGGCGA
>JAODKM010000108.1:8021719-8038285 GCA_026780845.1 Petrocephalus sullivani | reverse complement strand
AAATTAAACTGCTAGCGGCCGAGGGGACTAGTTACATACATGTGGCCCGTCACACAACCGCCCCGGGCGCCCCCCGGCCGCGCGGGCGGCGGGGCGGGGGGGGGGGGGGGGGGGGGGGGGGCAGGAGACTGGAGTCAGCACAGTCACGCTGGCCGGGGGCCGTCCGCCTGTCTGATGTCCCTATGCACTGGGATGTCAAGGCTAGCTGCAGCTAAAATAGCCAGAACTCGGTCCGCTTTATTTTTGCTTAACATCCTTGACAACATCGCAGCCTCAGAGCCCTTAAAAATAGCGGCACAGCGAGCAGTGTTAGCAGAATAAGACTCCCGGTGCTCTCTCATTGCACTTCTCGTTTAAACCACCGCACTCATTCATTTCATCATTCGGTTGTTCCTTCCTTTTTAGCGCAGGTCCTGACGTAACGCTGCGCTCTCTTCAGGAGACAGCCGGCGGTTTAGGCGGGCAAAGATTCCTGACAGAAGCAGCCCTCGGGAAAAAGGAGGCCCGGTCGGGAGTTTTTTGTAGGACAACATGGCCGTGGAAGCTGTTCGTTACTGGAGAGGCGGAGGAAAATCAGGAAGGCTCGGGCACAGACTGGGGCTCAGAGGGGGCAGCTGGGAGTATGTCTGTGTTTGTGTACGGACCAGTTACAACAAAAGCGACCCAATCCAGCCCACTCCCCCAATGCCACCCTATCCAAGTCAGCCACTCCAGAATAGAGCAATGCTCCATGCCTCACTAGATGAGCTGTCCCACCTAGCCCACTTCCTGGCAATCTCCCAGCTGCAGGGCTTCCCCGAATTCCCCAGCAGGGTACAGTATGTAGCACTACACTGACCTCTGGACTAGATGTGCACCGATCCGATATTAGGGATCGGTATCGGCCACATGTGATCCATGTCCGCTGCTTACTCGTTTCGTTTTTGGCTGTAGCTCCTATATCTTGTTAAACTGATTTGTACAATCACATGACAGCTCTTACCCATTTTAGATGCGTTTTAGATGAATGCTAACGTTGCCACTCAGTCTATCTGCCACTCGGTGGGTGTGAGCGCTGTGATGTCATGCGCATGCCCCCTGGGGGGGAGGACAAAGCGCATGCAGCTGAGCGAGACAGTGAGCAATATGAAAAAAGCAATTGCTGATTTGGGAGTTGCTAGCTTGGGCTGTTTCAGGCACTCGCTACAGCTTGTGATATACGAGGGGCTGCTACAGCAACTAAGTGTAAGCGACGCTGTTGCCAGCAGGAGGAAACATTGTGTGGCATTTTAGATGGCATTTGCATTTACTCGCTTTGGGAAATATTCAAATTGAACTGCAAATGCCTCAGAAAGGCTTAAAACGAGATAACATACTCTTCCACCTAGTTTGTCTATGTATGTTTCTAGTAGTCTAGTTAGCAATGCCTAATGTTTAAAATGAATTAAAATGTTTGGCAAAATTTGTCATTTGTATTTACTAGTTTAAAAAAAGACCTCTGGTCACTGAAAAAGGGGGATCAGTGCACCACTAATGATTAAGATTAAGTAAAAAGAGCTCTTGTATCGGAATCTGTTTCGGTATCAGCAGCTGTGTATCAGAATCGGATCGGAACTGGAAAAAATCCCATCCCTACTCTTAAGCTCCGAGCACACGGGCAGGGGTGTTACCAGCTTACATTCAACCTCAACCGCTCCTCTGCTCCAAGGAATTCTTAAGATGCTCCAAGTCTGTCAGGGTGTCAGGCCTCAGTAAGATGACACCAGTAGGGCTGCTGTCCTCCATATAACCAGTAATAACTAAGAGGGATTGGGTGTATACTGTGGTTACCAATGCGGACATTAGCGCAAGTAATCAAGACGGGTGAGCCTCCCTTCCGGCACAGGCTTGCTGGGATTCGCCTTAAACCACCTCCCCACCCCCATCACGGACATGCTGACCTAGGAGCAAGGCTTGCCCTTACATGTACCTCCATATTTCAATTTGCTACAGCCCTGAGCTCTATGTGGATTTCCCCACTGTGCTGCCAAGCCTGGGACACAGACGGCACGAGGTGGGGGCCCGAGCCCAGCGTGGGATGAGGCCATGACATGCTAAGATTAGCCCACTTCCAACAGGGAAGCACTGACAGAACACAGTGCCTTTTCCACACATTCAGAGAAAGCAGGACCACCTTGTTTTGACTAATTCTTAGATTCATACTTTAAAATATGAGTTTTATTTCTGGCCAAGGTCTATTAACATAATATGCACACACAAGTTGGCCATGAAACCCAATGAACTGGTGAGGTCTTTTGAGGACATGGCATAATCTGATGCCTGAATTGTGACATGCTTCTACATGACCGGGCTGTTCGATGTATATCCAGGCACTGCCGGGTTCACGGGAACGCCGTGTGCTGCTCATGTTAGCAGTGGCCCATGCGATTAAATCAGCAACAAACTAATCCACACGCTCAGATCAAACACGGTACCCCAGCACTCTCCAGGAGCACTCAAAGCTTTGGGAGACGACCAAATCAAAAATCAAACCATCTTGTTATTTTTTCTTTCCCTCATTGATGCTGGAGGTCTCATTATATGGCCATGGCAGAATTCTGTCTATAAGAAAGTGCATTTTCAAGGCCTGCAGGCCTCCGCTCTAGGGACCGATGGTGAGTGTGTGTGTGTGTGTGTGGCACACTTGATGCCTCAAAAACGCCTCATAAATCTCAAGATAAAAGCATTCAGGCCCTGGACATATCCCTAAACAAGAAGCAGCCATTCTCCCGATTCTTAAATAAAATACAAATTTCGCAGCATATCACATCCATTACCGATTTCCCTCCAGCACTTAGAGGAAAAACTGCAAGAGAATCCAGTCAAGGGCAACAGTGCATTCCTGGCACAAAAAAACACCAAAACAACAGAAAGGGGACTACAGAGAAAGCAGGCCAGTCGACATTTTAAAGTTGCCCCCTTGCTCGGGTTTGTGTAGCTATCCTTAGGGACTGGAACAGATGTACAGGGGTCTTTCCTGGAAAGGCACACAACAGGCACCACAAGTGCATGAAATCCACCGATCTGTGGTTCACACCCCTTTGAATGGCCCCCCATATTCCACTTCTAAAGATCTTTCACACGTGATGGCAGAGTTTCCTGCCACGCATTGATGGTAAAGGAGAGCAGCGCGTGCCAGCTGTCAGATTCCCCATTTATGACAGAGAGCAAACACCATAAGTAAGCAGACCGTAGCGCCTTAATCCTAATCATGTTTGTTGCCATGTTGTACTAAACCACGTGTCACAGTCATCCTGAACACATGGGTCTTGCTTCAACCAGCCTGATTCTTAATGAACATGAAAAAATAATAATAAAACAGGTTTAAAATATTTCTGAAGGTGGCCCAAACAAAAACTGGACTTCAGTTACAGAACAAAGCGAAAGATAAATTTAAGCAAGATCTCACTGAGTAATGAAGTCTGAAAGCCTGACACTTAACATCTTTGCCTAATACTCCTGTATAGACATTATCCGTCATTTATTAATAGCAATTCTAGCTGAGGTCAGACACGATCGGCGGACGGTTCATTTTTGGTGCATGACTTAAATATAATTGAGACAGGTTTCAATTCCTCCTACTGGGACATTTAGTTGGTCCCCTTAGCGTAGTGACTGCACCGAATTCACCTGTGACATTCACGGGGGGGTGGGGGCTTAATTAATTCTTCAGATCCCCTCCCAGGACTGCAGCATTAAAAGCCGTCAGGTGCCGCTAGTCACGACTCCCGCCAGCCTGCGTGCGAAGCGCATTAATCACCGTTTCCCTCCCCTGATCCTGGCAAATGGCCCCCCTTGTGTCCCTTACAACTTAAGCTGAAGCCAAATACAGGGGCCCTTAAGGGGCAGACATCTTTTGCATTAATAAGAATAAGAATAATAATAATTATAATAATAATAGCAGCAGCCTTTCGCCTCCGAATCAGTTGGATGTGCCATAAAATGAGGGCATCAGTAGCGCCAGAGCAGGCGAAGGCCGTGTGCGAGGGACCGGCATGTCGTGTGCGGGGGACAGGCATGTCGTGTGTGCGGGGGACAGGCATGTCGTGTGTGCGGGGGACAGGCATGTCGTGTGTGCGGGGGACCGGCATGTCGTGTGTGCGGGGGACCGGCATGTCGTGTGTGCGGGGGACAGGCATGTCGTGTGGGGGGGACAGGCATGTCGTGTGTGCGGGGGCCAGGCATGTCGTGTGTGCGGGGGACAGGCATGTCGTGTGTGGGGGGGACCGGCATGTCGTGTGGGGGGGACCGGCATGTCGTGTGCGGGGCCCTGGGCAGTTCCGGGGAGGCACACTTATAATATGCGCGCCCATGTGCCGGGCTCTCCCCGGGCGGCTGCAGGCTTCCCGCCTCTCGGAGCGCGATCACCCCGCCAGTAACCCCCAGAATGCGCCCGGGAGCCGCAAAGGCGCCGTCGCCTCACAGCCCTTCCGCCTTTCCGCCGCGATCGCTTCCCTGACAGCGAGACACTCAGGGCGGCCACAGCCAGGACCTTCCCGGCGCTGCCAACAGCCGCAAGGAAATGCCTTAGATCGCCCCCCTGGCCCGAAAATCCAAATAAATACAATAAAAAGGAACAGAAAGGAACCGGAAATCAGAGGCAGCGGTCTGGGGTGCGGGGAAGGGGGCCGGAGGGGGCTGGATAACGCCCCGCCATCCGTGCCCGTGTTAGGGGGCCGCGCCAGGGGCGAATGCGGCACTAACCGGCGGGCATCGGGGCGGAAAGCCCGTGAGGCGCGTCCGGGGCTCGGAGCAGAGACACCCCCGCTACCCCCGCGGAGGAGGAGCGGCGGCCGGCATCGTACCTTTGACCGGCCGGTCGGTGGTGGACTGCTTGCTCATCTCCTTGGCGGACATCTCCGGCGGCTAGCGAGCGGGGACGGTCCCTCGGCGTGCCCGGCGACGCGGATCAGCTTCTCCCTGTCGGTGCCGGAGAGTGAGACCCAGCACAGCGACCCCCCCTCCCCGAAACGGGACTCCTCGTCTAGACCGGGCGCGGGATGCAGAGGGCTGCGGAGGGAGAGGGAGAGGGGGGCGCTCAGCTTCCGTCGGCGGAATCGCGGCGGGGTTTATCGGTACTATTCCGCATTCGGTGCCCCTCAGTAGCGACCCAGCTGCCGTCAATTTCTGTCAGAATCGGCGGAGCTACAGGAGGGCAGAAGCTGTGCGGATCTAGCTAATCGAGCCGCTTCCTCATTTAGGGGAAAAGCTGCTGCTCTAACGGCACAGAACGACGCACGAAACGTCCATCTGATTCGCCTGGCTGCTTCTCTGCCCGCTGGCTTCGCTGCGGCACGGACCCGATCCGCCTCCCAGCGCCTCTTCGTCTTCTTTAGGATTAAACTGGTAATCCGCCACAAGCGGATTTCCTACAACATGGCGGCGGCAAATCGATCGGCGCGCTGGATTGTGGGTAGTGCAGTGCGGCGGGCGGCGCACCGCTACGCAGGTAGTTAAAAAAAACTACAATTCCCGAACAACTTCACTCTGTCGACGATTTCTAGTTTGAAAAGGTGTCTGGTGCCTGGGAAATGTATTTTATAGCGACGTCATCGAATTCGTGACGGGCTACTCATTAAAAGCAACCTTGACGACAAGGAAATAAATAAATAGGAAGATATAGCATTTAACTATATTTTGAATGAAAAAATGTGATTTATTTAACTAACTGGAATATATAACGAGCCTGTTTGCCAGAAACTTTTATTATAAATGAGTAGTGTGTGGCTTAGTATGTTTGGGCTCCGCATCCATGTTAGGTTCGAATCCCGACACCGGCGGTATTATCGTTTTGGCATTAATCCCAACGCTCCAGGGACACTGGACAGTGTACGGCCCTGTTATCCGTCCCCAAGGTCTCCTCAATTGTACTTCCTAATTGTGGGACGAATGTCTGCTAAATAAAGAACTGAGAAATGGGCTTTCAATTTAAACCATTGCACATACTTATGCAGCGGTGTGAAATGCACGCACTCAAGCTCTAAACCATTATTTGACATTTTACTTTCAACCAATTCAATGGTGCTCTGCCGACTAATTTCAGAAGAGATTCAATCTCTGACCCTTCTAGCGTGACTAACGACCATGTCCCTTACACATATCACATTATCTCACTGGATGAAATGTATTTTCTATCTGTTGCTTCTAATTCAAATTGAGAAGAAATTATCCCGAGATGATAAGTTGAGGTGGAAATTGTTAGCTATATCCTGTAACACTTGTGGGTAGAGAGGGAATCTGCTAATAATTAAATTTAATCATTTTCCAGCAGATGCTTTCTTTGGTGAAAATTACCTTAGATGAAAGCTGCTTCTAACTGCTTTAAAGGTAAATAATTTACAACAAATATCTCGATCAAAGCTGTTTTACCTCTTGGATTCAGACCTCGTTTCTCATTAGCCTAGTTCTATTCTGATCGAAATACCGTGGCCAACATACAGTAGAACAGAAACTGAAAAAAGTCTTTTTTGGGAGGTTTCTTATAATACGATAATTCAATACGATGGATTGCTAGTTAATTATTAGTTATTAGTTAGATATTATTAGAAACTACTGACACCTACAGTACACAATGACACCTGCAGTCATTTAACAGGCGTATAAACTGAACTCCATTCATCGTTGTCGGTCTGTTCTGTTCTAAAAAATACACAACAAAAGTTTTAAAATGCAAACTATATTCTTTCCATTTACTATTAAGGAAATTTCATCCCACAAAACTAATAAAAAATATAATACGCTTAAAGCTATTCTTAAGCAAACATCTTAGAGAACTCAATACCGATTTAATTATTTCAGTCGTGTAGTACTGTTACTACATAATAATATTCGTGATTTCTTTTTCGCTAGGCTAACACCTTAAACCATTTCTGGTAAAATATCATTCCCCATAGCTATAGGGAAGCCGGATATTTTTTGTTTAGAACTGACATTTTTCGTCAGAACTGACACGACGATATCAAAATCCCATATAACTAACTATTAGGAGCTGCGAAGACGGCACTCTCTTTGCTCAGATAATCGCCGTCCGTATTGGGAATGAAATTGTAATTTACCATAACCTCCCACGTTTCATGTGTATGCTAATTAGAACGGTGACATACAATTGAATTACTGGTGCTAAGAAAATAGCGTCACTTATATTGTAGATTGAGAACTAGGTTACAGCAGCAATCGGGTTTTTTCTATCTATAGGTCTATAAAGGGAGTAGCTTGAAAATGTCCTTGAGTGATCATAGGTTATATTGTTGTGCCTAGGGATTTCAGTTATCATTTTTGTGCTAGGGGTCACTAGCGATTCTGGCCATTTCAAAGTGAAAGAGAAGTGCGTCTTGAGATGGCTGCAGAGAATTTCTTTTTAAAACATTAATACAGCAGGCTACTGAGTTCCACAAAATATTGGTCTAGGACACTATAGCAAAGAAATGCACTACTGAAAATTGTTCCTTACTCTCTGGTTTTGCTCTCATGTGTAATCGAGTCAAGAATAAAGATCCCCAAAATGTCTGATTTTACCTTCTTTCCGACAGCCTTAACTTCGATTATTACTTCTTTTTCAGAAGAACCCGCTAAAATAGGTCAGAAAAATAGGTTAGACATTCAAAACCGAATTCTGCAGCTCACTGTACGTGCCCTGCCTTCCCACAGACCCCCGAGACTCAGCCACATAGATGGAAACACTCGCATGACGTGGCAGAAAACTCCAGGACTTGTAGGTGCGATGGACCTTCACATACCTCTGGAACCCTGTCTAGAATTTGTGGTGAAGACCACTTCCCTTGTTAAGAGAAGGTAGAACAATGCCATCATAGAGAAGTGAGAGTGAATCAGGGGCCTGTATCACAAAGCAGGATTTCTTGCTCAGCCAGATAACTTATTAGATTTAAGGTGGTCTGGGCTGAACTTACGTGAACCGAAGATTAAAGGGTATTTTCACACCCATAGTTTTTAGTCTGGTTAAAATGGACTCTGGTTCAGTTTCTCCCTTGGTTTGATCTGTCTAGGAAGGTGTGAACACACTAACACACTAATCATATACTGCATTACAAACCAATGCAACCATACCAAGACCCTTGAGAGGAGGTTGTCTCGCTCCGGTCCCAAACAAACTCCGGAGCAGTTTGTTTGCGGTGTGAATATGATCTGATTTCAATCTGACCCAACTTCCAGGTGTATTCTGCCAGTTTGAGTTCGGAAAAGTGAACCGAGGTCTTACTTTGTCTAGCAGCGAGATACATTGCCTTCTTGAATCTGAGCAGATGACTGCATATGTCAGCTCCGAAGAACATCTCATAAAGTTTCATTCAGCAGCTGAAGGAGAGAGGATTTGACCAGTCGATCAGTGCCGTGTGGAAGTAAACAAAGATAAAAAACTGAGTCAATAATACCTAAAAGCCGCACAGCCACGCAGCCCAGGACACAGCTCAGCCACGCAGCCTAGGGCACAGCTCAGACGCGCAGCCCAGGACACAGCTCAGACGCGCAGCCCAGGACACAGCTCAGCTGCGCAGCCCAGGACAGAGGACTGTATTGCTATTCCTGTATGTTCCTGCCACAGACACATCTGACCAATAAACAGAATGAACATTCTCACATGATTTGTACTGGTACATTGCTGCTTAGCTTTTTCCAAGCAAACCGAACTGAGGGGCTACATTTTTACAAACTCATCAACAGATTTGGACCATAGAAACCAAACTATAGGTGTGAAAATGTCCATTTAAAACTGACAAGTCTGACAAGTTATCCGGCTAAGCCAGAAATCCAGCTTAGGGATACAGGCACCTGGTCTCCCGATGCTTGATGAATATTATGTAATATGACTCCTCAGCTGCATAAATGGACACCTGTGCCCCAATAGGCTAATAGGCTGTGAGTCCTTCTCATGCCCACCCACATAACCCAGCTGAGCTCAGAATTGGATACATGAAGCTATCTTATGGAACCACCACCCCTAAGATGAAAAGTGGGGCTAAGGTACTGTGGCATTCAGCGGCAAGCCCGAGCGGCATCAGGAAGAAAAAATGTCGAAGGAGTAAAAGTTGTTCAATAGCGACACACCATGGTCATGTCCTAAAGCTGCAAGCCGCTCTCATTCACGCAATGCTGATGGCGAGTAACTCCGTGTTTCAGGTAGAAGACAGGAACATGCAATGCTGTCTTGTTTTACAGTTCATTGTACCCTATAGATCACACCAAAGGCTGTGTACATCTGTTCTCTCTACCTACAAAAAAATGTAAGGTATACATTTGCATGGACCTTGGTAAATTCTGTACATTTACTGTATTATTAAACCAATGAAATGCATTTTAATGTGGCAGACAAACATAACTGTATGTAGTTTACATTTTTATCTTCATATCTTCATACCTCATATACCACGCATAATTATTTTTCCATTTCCACTCAAAAGTTTTTTTTCCCCGTATAGCACAAATATCAGTTACTTACATTGTTACAAAAACATAAATTATACAGTGAAATATAAGCACCCTTTACTGACTGCATTAAGCTCTTCAAGCGCTCCCAGTCTTCCCTCACTCAGGGACAAGACCCCGAGATGCTTAAACTCACCCCCCACCAGCAGAGGGCAGTTTACCCTCTTCCCGTCGAGAACCATGACCTCAGACTTGGAGGGGCTGATCCTTATCCCGGCTACTTCACGCTCAGCCACAAACTGCCCCAGGGCATGCTGCAAGTCACAGCCTGAGACCCCTGAACCGGACCCCCTCCACCCCTTGGCTATGCTTAGAAATTCCAGGTAGACTGGTTCGACAGACTCCAATGAACCCTACAGTCTCCTCCTTTATATATAATAGAAATAATTATTTTCAGCTAAGAAAAAAGCAACAGAAAACCCCTGCTGCATTCTGTAGTAATTATTAATTTCATTGTAATATGACTGTATCCTGACCACATTTAAAGTTGGTTCTGGAATCAAACAATATGCATAAAATAACCTTAAACCAACAAGTCCTTTTAAAGTATATATATATATATTTTTTTTTTTTTTTCTTTTCATTTTAACAACCTATTAAAATTGTGCACACAACTAAGTAACACTACATATGATATCTCTTATGACTGGGCCTTGTCACCCTACAAACAATGACATATTGCTTTTCAGAAATACAAGTGCTGTGAGCATTTAATCCCATAAACGTGCATGATGGGGTCTCATGATGACAGGGTCACATCATTTTTACAGCTACCTAGCACAATGTAACTGATTGTGAAACATGCCCCATTAACTTAAGCATGCAGATAATATGTTGCCATCTAATCTGCCAAGTGTTTAGTCAGAAGGTGGTGTGTGAGAGTTAAGATTATTGTGTCTGAAAAAGAGGTGGTTTTATTCCGCTCCCAGCAGATCAATAGCGCCACCATTAGGCCCATGAGGGGGAGACTGGGAACAGTTGTTGAACATGGTTGTTGAACAGACTTTTAACACACTTAAAAAAAAGTCAGATCAACGACAGGAATTTTGCACATACGCAATAACCTCCCATCACATTTGAAGTCTGTTCAGCAACTGGGCTTGAGCAGTATTAAGGTAATATGATATAAGGCAATGTTTTGGGTATGTTTATTATTGGAAATTTAGCACCATAATTAATCAGGGGGGTCTCCCAGTCTGCAAATGTTATCATGAAATACCGGAATAAAACTGCTTTTGTAAATACTACCAAAAATATTGTACTGTATAACAATATGAAAAATTAGATACTACCCAAGGCAAAACTGACCATATTCATCAACTGTCCCTTAAAGCGTTTAAACATGGCCACTTTCGGCACGCTAAACACTGACTGACTGTATCTTTCTGGAGTCTGCGATGTGGAAAAAATAATTGCGGACATGAGGATTAATAAAGCGCAACAATAATTATTATAAGATGCTGGCTAGCTAGCTGGATACCTATTACTACTATGTAAAACAACTTTTGGCTGGACAGTTGGCTGGTCATTCCTTTCCAAGCAATGCATCAGGTTAGTAGAGGAATTTGTGGAACAAATAGGTCTTGAGGTCGTTGATGACCGGGGACCTCGCTGTGCAAGGGGTGGCCCGGGTTCTCAAAGTATCATTGCGCTTTCTGTTGCAGGAGAGCTTGCAGAAAGTCAGGGAGATGGTGCAAACTCGATCCGAGAGATTGCACAAGCTCCTGGTGCAGGACACGGACATGACTCTGAGGAAGCGCTGAGCGGCCAAGTAAAGGCTCTGCAAGGACAACTCAGCCCAGGTCTTGCAGCTCTACGAGGGACCGGAGGAGGCCAAGCAGCTGCTCAGCTCTGTCCAGATGCTACCTAATAAGGCTAAGAACCTCAGCTTCATGAAGGTGCCTGGACTGGGTCACTCGAACCTCACTCAGTCTTCTGGCTGTCACATGTCACATTTTCTGATGTTTTTTTTTTCACCAGTTTTTAGGACACAGCATCAGTGGAAATATGGCTGAATAGGTGAATTGCTTAAAGCGCTGTTGTGTTGCTTTCATGTTACATTAATGTGAGATGTTATGCTCTGTGAAGGTTTGTCATACTCCTTAGATCAGAGACCTACACTAGCAGGAATCCCCCTCTTTCCAGCCGATACATTTTCTAAGGTAGATCTCACAGAAAGAGAACCTCCTGCAGGAGCTCCTGACAGGTAGGAGAGCGGCTCAGGCAGGGCTGGAGAGCCCTGGAGAGCTTGTGTAGACCCAGCAACACTCCTAGGCCAAGCTGCGCCCCCAGGTTGATCTCCACCCCCTGTCCAAGCTCTCCCCTGTACCCGGCTCTGCCCCTGTCTAAGCTCTCCTCTGTACCTGGCTCTGCCCCTGTCCAAGCTCTTCCCTGTACCTGGATCTGCCCCTGTCCAATCTCTCCCCTGTACCCGGCTCTGCCCCTGACCAAGCCATCCCCTGTACCCGGCTCTGCCCCTGACCATGACCCACACTAGTTCAGTGCTACTGCTCTGATCAGGATGAAAACATGCCTCAGCAACACATAGGGTCATTCCCTGGGTGGCCATCAGAGAGCCGCAGACCACAGTGCTTCTAAAAGCCTTGTTCCTTTCCTTTCTCTCACACACTGGGGTGTTCCTAAAACCACACTTACCCTTTTTCTTTCCTTTCACTCTTAAAATGCCTTCTGGCATGGGTCTGTGCCTCTGACCTCTTTCCTTGCACACAGTGAAACTCCCTTCGTCTGTACAGAGATTGTTGTGTGTAAAAGGTGAGCTCCCCTAAGCAGTGATTCCCTCTGAAAGGTCACAAGCTTGGGGGGGACACAAAGTGGGCCTCCACACCAGCACCCCTTATATGCCTGAAAACAGCACACATGCAAACTATCTTGTGAACATTCAAATGAGATGGAAGAGATGGAGGTGGAAGCAGACACAGAGATGGGAGTGAAATGTGGGATCAGACATCTCTTTGCTGCAGCTGGGGTTAAGGGACTTACTCAAGGGCCCAACAGTGGTATTATCACCTCCAGCCAGGGTATTTGAGCAGGAGACTTTCTGATCATGGTGGGAAGCAGCAGTGCTAACTAGTGATGGCCAAATGAAGCTTCATGAACCATTTGCTGTATTTTCTGACTCCACTAGACAGTGCTCTCTGTTCAAAAAAGGGCTCAAAGCATGCCCCAAAGAAAAGCAAGACTGCCACCTAGTGGGGGTCATAATATACAGCAAATGGTTCATGAAGCGTCATTTAGCCATCACTAGTGCTAACCACTGCCACCATGTCACGCCAAATTAATTAGGCTACACAACTTCACATTACTGTTTTGCGCTACATTATATGTGCGATACACGTGGTAAAAAGGCCAGACCATAATTATAAGGACAGAACACCTGCCAACTCCCTATAGTCTCCTTTATTGTCAGAGTTTTTACTCCCCTGTCCCCAAAATGCCAGATCCAGGTGATCCAGTAATGAAATGGCATTAATCAGCCTTTTTCATGGTTTTTCCTCGCTTGTCGTTGTATTTGGGTCACTGGAGATGCACTCCTTCTTCGATCAAACTACCAATCCTCACTAGGGCCGCTACTTTCAATCTGAAGACGCCACCATGACAATAATAATATTTGTGGGTAGGGAGATTGGTGGTGCGGTCTGTAAATCAGACAGATCACATCCCATCTTTGGTTTAAAGCAACACTCTGCATTTTATTTTTCAATCAAGGCCCCATCCCATAATATACAGGACAGATGGTTACACTAATCCTCATATTTCCCCAATGACTAAATTGCGCGACTGCATTGACATGTTCTTTTTGCACAATAAAAAAAATCAGAACAACAAATGTATGTTCTTATTCACAGTATATACACAGCATTACCTTCAATCAACAAAAACAGTATTTGCAAATCAAATTATTTTTAAATAGAACTCTTTGTTCTGTTTACTTGTACTTGGAGTCGGCCTCTGTAAGTCGTGCTGACAAACTAACAAGGAACACTGGGAACAAAATGAGTTTATCTTGCCTGATGGCCGAACTTATGTTTTGAATGGGTAAATGTGTGTCAGTCATCTTTGGGTCAAGAACAAGCAAGAGTGCACATAATTGTCGAGGCTAGTAGAGGCACTGCTTCCCTGCGTGGGTATAAAAACACATAAATATTCCATAATTATCTCATCAACTTTTAAACAGAATGTGATGAGAAATACATTTATGTCTATTAGCCTAGCGAGGCAGAAAATGGTTCGCTTCACTGAGTTTCCTTTTATCAAGTAAAACGTTACGCTGCGTTAAACAAAAGTTTGTCTGGCGGCTTTTTGAACGCCACACTTGTTTTGGTTCACATGGAAATGACTGTGATATGGTGATACATTGACAATAAAAAACAGATTTTACGTGATATAAAACATGCCATACCCAAGCCACAGCTGCCACCATTCCGTCGCGGGACACATGTTCCAGGCCATGAGCAGCTTTGGCCATCCCCAAATATGCAGAGCTAGGAAGATACTGTAAGATTGATTAGTCCTGGAATGCACCCCTGCACCTTTTCCGTCCACGAAGCTCTACTTCCTTCGCATCTGTTTGAATCAAAACAAGTTCATTTCCAACACACAGCTCTGCAACAGTCATCACCATCACAGCCCTGTCCTCAAACCTAGTGGGGTCCTTAGCCAAACTCTTACCTACGGTTCAGCTAAATCCTTCCCCCGGCTGATTTCTCCTGCCTGCCTAGCGTGTCCCTTGCATGTCACCATTGCCACTTGCTCAGGCAGCATAAGAGTGTCACGCAATTGCTCCACTAGCTGATGTTGCTGAATAGGTATCCCAGACCTAGTGAGAAGACCCCCCTGCCTCCATAGTGCACCATGGTCGTGACGCACTCCAAAGGCATATCCCGAGTCAGCGTATATAGTGACCTTCTGTCCTTCATCCAGCTTACAGGCCCGCTGCAGCACAAACAACTCGTCCGCCTGTGTAGACCAGTTTCTGGGCTGATGCCCTCCATCCACAAGTGATCCACCCCGGAGGACCACTGCGTAGGTCGCTGCTGGCGATCCATCTTCCGACCTCAAAGAACTTCAATCAACAATCAAGACGGTGCCTTTTCCCAGCCAGAGGTCAGTCAGATCCAACCTAGGTCTGCACACACAATCACAGACAATCAACCTACAAACAATCTTCTATAGGGAAGAGGGTCGTAGGGTTCAAAGCGGAACACCTTTCCAAAGTCACATTTGCCAGTGTTAGTAACACATTTTAATAGTGCACCAATTGCACAGGCATCAAATGAGACGTCCTGACTTGTGTCATGACTGCATGTACTGCATGGGGACCTTGGTGCTTCAGTGGATGCAGTGGAACCAGATCTGCGCTCGCCATCACTGCCTCAGCTGCTGCAGCCAGGGTTCTAAGGAGGGGGGTAGCGCTCGAGGCCACTGGCTTTGAACAGTATGCAACTGGTCGTCCCCTTCCCCATGATAGTAAGTCTGAACAGGCTTTTCGTAATTAGGTTCCCCTAAAGCTGGGCCTGACATCAGTGTAAAACGACTGTCATCCACTAATAAGAATATTCTGCCCTGTACTATCCCTTACCACATCCACAGCATCCACACCTATTCATCTCTAGCACTTTCTCACAACACTCCAGCTCTCCCAGATTTAAAGTGCCATCCGTCCCCCATCTACCCCAAGTCTGATGGTTCCATTTCGTACAGGCCTTCTTTAACCTCTGTCTTTTCTCTTGTCTTACTAACTGTCTTGGGGATTATTTTCCCAGTAGGGCCCCCCCACATTTTTAAACTCCGTCTTGCCCTCAGGGTCACAGGCCAGGTCCCTGGGAGGAGGCGAACATTTACTTGACACATTCCCCATGTTTAATTTTCTTCAGTTGATACAAATGCCACTGGACACAGGACTTCTAAAATGTCTGCACTGGCTCTGATGTCCCGCGCACTCCCCCTCTACCTTCTCCTTGTAGCTGAGGCACCTGCCTTCTGTACAGAGCATGCGGCTGTACTGCATCACACATACAACAAAGATAGTAACTAGGATATGAGGGGTAAGGAAAATTAGGCCAAAACCACGTGGTGCTTGTCAGCCAGACCCACCTGTGCCATGTTAGCCCTCAGTTTTTCACCTACAAACACCCTTGTTTCGGGAGAAATGATGGTCTGTTTTTGCTGAATGTCGAAAGGCTTTATACTGTAAATTAAAATGTTCACATCAGAAAAATCTGTAATTTAGACAGAATAGTATTGTTTTTTTTTTGGTAATTCTCTGCTTGTGACATTATGTTTTTTCCCATTAATTTCACCAAAATTTTATATTATTACAGTAAAGTTGTGTGTCTTCTACATATTATGACAGTAAAAATCAAGAGTAATTCCTTGTTTTAGGGCAATTCAATGTATCTACTATGGTGATATACTTGACATCCTATTTTGGATTTTATAGTCTTTTCTGTTGCTATTTGACCGTCTTTACTGTAATTTCTACAAACAGTTTTACAGTGCTATAGTCATATTATTGGAATTCTGAAAACGAATCATTGGCACGGTTAGCAAAGACTATACATGGTGTTTGCTGCTGAGGTCCACGTGCCGTGCAGCGTTCCCGTGTTATGAAATCCTGTCTAGTGACGTATGTTTTACGGTGCGCTATTTTATTTTACAACGCAAAGCCGTTTAATGTTTCCTCCTTCGCTAGCCTTGCTGTGTTCTTAAATGTATCAATTGCTTTATAGTTTTATGGGTCGTTTGTTCGTAATATTTATGGAAACAGTGAAGAGTGGCCGCTGTCTAAATACTGTAAAACCTCCATTAATTTCACAGTTATCCAGCTATGCATCCAGCTACCCTTAGGAACGGGGGTGGGGGGGGGATGTATGCAGCCCCAATATTTCGTTTAGCTATATCCCCCGGAAAAATACATCGTTACATCTATAGATATCTTATTCAGTTGTGTGGCCCACCCCTTACGGGAATTCACTATGGTTTCCTATGGTTGTTCGGTTTTTTTTTACAGTAACCATAGTTTTACTATGGTACCTCATGGTAATTATGATTACTAAGCTCCTACCCATAGTATTACCATGGTTTACTTAT
>JAODKM010000108.1:8003540-8016336 GCA_026780845.1 Petrocephalus sullivani | reverse complement strand
GCAGTGTTTATCCAGCCGGACATGTTGGGGCCGGTTGGTCAGGAAGTCCAGTAACCATTTACACATGAGGGAACTGAATGTCCTATGAATGCATTATAAAGGTGCCCTGAATGTTCTATGAATGCATTATGCAGGCATAATGAAGATGCAGTTAATGTAAAGCAGTACCCTGCAGCATGGACGGGGTCAGTCAGGAGCTGGCAGCTCGGGGCAACAGTCCTACAAGCAGAGGGCCAGAGAGAGCATGTGCAGCCGCTAGCTTTTATGGCTTTAAGTCGCATTAGGGAAGACCGCAGGAAACAATCATTCCCATAGGCCCCCATGGTGTTCCATAGATTCTTGATTGCATCACAATGTCTTTACAAATAAATCTTTACCCTGAGCAACTGCAACACTGAAGTTCTTAAAATTAGTGCTTTTCTGTCACACTTGAGGTATCGCACATTTACAGATCAGTTAAGTATTCGTTGTTCAGTTCCGGCCATTTTTGCAAAATAAACGTACTTGTTTCATCATATCATTGTTGATCGGGAAATCTGGCCGTCACCAAACCGGCTGCATTCCTGCTGTGTGTCTCGGACAGGTACCTTGGCATCACACGACCCCTGACTTACCCGGCCCAGCAGAACAGCCAGCTGATGGCCAAGATGATCCTGGCCGTGTGGCTGGTGTCGGCCTGCATCACCCTGCCGCCCTTCTGCGGCTGGGCTCAGAACATCCACAGGGGCGGGATGTGTCTCATCAGCCAGAACCTCAGCTACACCATCTACTCCACCTGTCTGGCCTTCTACCTCCCACTGGCCATCATGCTCATCCTCTATTATAAGATCTTCCAGGCGGCGCGCCGGAGCGGCACCAAGCACCAGTTTGCGGCCTTCGTACCGGCTGGGCCCACCGGCCTGATGGAGGACCTTACCATGCAGACCCTGAAGACCCCGTCGGGGGTGACGGAGGACCCCGGCTCCCTTTCTCACCTCCTGAGACACAAGCAGCACAGGGCCTCCATCTTCTGGAGGGAACGGAAGGCGGCTACCACCCTGGGCGTGATCATGGGCGCCTTCTCTGTGTGCTGGCTGCCCTTCTTCACCCTGAGCACGGTGAGGCCCTTCATCTGCAGGGCGGAGCATGACTGCATGCCCGTGCGGCTGGAACGCGCACTGCTCTGGCTCGGCTACGCCAACTCGCTCGTCAACCCCCTCATCTACGCCTTATTCAACCGCAACCTGCGCAGTACCTACTGCGACTTGCTGCACTGCCGGTATCACAACATCAGTCGGCGCCTGTCTGCTGTGGCCGTCAATGAGGCCCTCAGGGTGTAGCGCCAGCCTGCACTGAAGGAAGTGAGCGGTAGGGAAGGATTCTGGGTAGTGTAGTTCTCGTGGCATGTGCTTAGAGAGCGGTACCGCGTTATTATCGTGGATGTTTCTGATGAGTTTTATGTGACATGCAGCTGCCGTTTTCCATGCATTTCTTCCTAGCGAGAATGCAGAGCACAAAAATCTGCCAAATTCAAAAGCAGTTTTATTTTTTAAAACATTTGCTGTACATTTAGAGCACACATGTAAAGTGCAGTTCATAATAACGAATGAACATGTCCTGGGATTTGTAGAAAAACCTAGAAAATAAAGGAAAACCTTCATAATAGTAGGAAAGGGTTATAATATGTGTTTAAATCAAAGAATTTTCTAAAATCCAAAAATAGAACAGTGGATTGGCTTTTATTGATCAAATGCAGATCTGCAGGCCCTGATTATTTGTGATTGTTCTTGTTGTTACATGAGATGCTATTAGCACACCTTAAAGGAAAATAAATTATAATTCACCATACTTCAGGTCATATCACGACAAGTAAAATGCTGATTTACTGGAAAAAAATGCATGTATTCAGACAGAAAATTCCCATGCATTCTTTCACCCTGTGTGCAAACCTGTGCTTCACATCACCGTAACCGTGGCAACTAAAGAAGGGGGATGCCAGGCAAGCCACCAATGGCAAGGGTCCTCATGTCCCTGAAGATGCTGTGAAAATGCAGCTCACGCCACTAAACAGCTGTTTTCTCTTTCAGACCATTACCGATGAGTAGAAGTCTGCATATAGCATTCTGCTTTTTCTGTTAAATTGGAACTGTGTGCAAAGAACGAGGGTAATTCTGGGCTTGCTGTCTGCATCCACATACAGTTTCCATGTCTGAACTTGTTTCTTATTTTTCACATGTATTTAAAAGTAGGAATGCCACTTATTGTGAAAGCTGTGCACATTCTTCTGATTATAGAAGAGAATCGAATGTCGACAAGTGTTTATCGTGAAAAAATATAAAAGTTGCATCAAGCGGCTGGCCGTGTTGTAGACAGAGATTGGCAGTATTACTGATTTATGTATTTAAAATATGCATTTTAAATACAAAATTGTATTTTGTGATTTGTACTTCATTGTAAGATTACATAATTTGTATCAAAATACTTCTGTATTTTTGTACTTTAAACATCCAGAAAATCCAACCCTAACCCCTGAACTGTATAAGTGATGATGTCACGTACACAAAAGACCACATTTGGTGTGCTGGGATATATCTTAGATATTTCAGAATGTTTGATCTTGTCTCGTTTCGTATTCGCGCCGTACCTCATTAAGCGGTGATGAGCTTGTTCAGTTGAATCTTTGTGCTGGTGAAGGAACAGATCAAACAGGACGGTGTACAATACGAAGTCTGTGAAATGTCTTTTTAAAATACAAAATACTGTAGCTTATCTTGATACATTGTTTGGTGGCTGAATTTATTGTTTATTATTGTTGTTTATTTCAATACTCTTGCAATTATCATTTGTATCAAAATTAATTTTGATGTATTTTTTCCCCATCTCTGGTTGTACAGTATCACACACAGGAGATAGTTGGTCAGAAAAGTGCTGCATTAGAGTTTTATTAAACATAGTTTGCTCCTGGCAGCCAATTATGTTATGATATATTAGCCAAAATCTTTGTTAAAGCTGAGGTACAGTAATGACTTTGTTTTCAGTGATATTACAGTACTGTACAAAAATCTTAGGGAGTCAAAAGAATTGTTTAAAGCTGATTATCTGGGTAGTACAGTAAGTGCAAATATGCTCAGAACAAAAAGCACAATTTGACAATAGATCATATGAGGTGTAATAGAAACTAGTAAAAAAATTCTGTTCTCCACAAAAGTCGCTGATATCTTTTTGATGCCTAGATGAACACTGCTTCAGGTCCCAAACCTCTCCCCAGGGGCACCTCAGCCATTCCATGCATTTATTACATTTATTATTATTTATTATTACCACCCGCTCACTTAATTAATTAACTTAATTAGTCAAAAAAGACAATAAGATGTTGATTAGCTATACAAGGCACGCTAGTGATCAAGTCAAAAATAAATGGGTGTATTGTACTGCAAATACTGGGTGATTTTAGCATAGGTTTTGAAATGGTTAAGCTGACACACTTTGACAAGTATAATAACAGTTTTACGCCAACATAATGATAATTTAAATATAATTTTCTTTGACTGCCTAAGCCTTTTACTCAGTACTGTACCTGAAAGGATGGCTGAGAACATCTCCTGGGTTATGATGGTGATTGGGCATTTCTATTTAGCATTTTGTATTTGCGTTGTGTTTTTACTTGACAATGCAGGGTAGGCATAACAAGCTGATGCACTTTCCCAGTTTTCCGATATTGTTGAGTTTAATTGCATGAAGATGCTCCTTGTAATTTGTGGAATCTCGTATGATTTCAGTGTCATTGTAAAAAGACCCAGAATATATTCATTGATAAATTAATTAATTCTTTCACTCATTCATTCATTTAAACCCTCCATTCAGCCACCACCGCCACACACTCATGTTCAAGCCCCCCCACGCCCAGCCTCCCTCGTCTAGCCTGTGACTGTCACACGCACTGACATGCTGGTGGTAGGTTGGTACCGTTTGACACGCACTGACATGCTGGTCGTAGGTCGGTACTGTTTGACACGCACAGACATGCTGGTGGTAGGTTGGTACCGTTTGACATGCACTGACATGCTGGTCGTAGGTCGGTACTGTTTGACACGCACAGACATGCTGGTGGTAGGTCGGCACCGCTAGACATGCACTTACATGCGGATAGTAGGTCGGTACCGCTTGACACGCACTGACTTGCTGGTGGTAGGTCGGTACTGTTTGACACACACTGACGTGCTGGTGGTAGGTCGGTACCGCTTGACACACACTGATGTGCTGGTGGTAGGTCAGTACTGTTTGACACACTGACATGCTGGTGGTAGGTCGGTACCGTTTGACACACACTGACACATACTGACATGCTGGTGGTAGGTCGGTACCATGTGACACGCACTGATGTGCTGGTGGTAGGTCGGTACCGCTTGACACACACTGACGTGCTGGTGGTAGGTCAGTACTGTTTGACACACACTGACATGCTGGTGGTAGGTCGGTATCGTTTGACACACACTGACACATACTGACATGCTGGTGGTAGGTCGGTACCATGTGACACACACTGACGTGCTGGTGGTAGGTCGGTACCGCTTGACACGCACTGACGTGCTGGTGGGAGGTCGGTACCGCTTGACACGCACTGACGTGCTGGTGGTAGGTCGGTACCGTTTGACACGCACTGACGTGCTGGTGGTAGGTCGGTACCGCTTGACACGCACTGACATGCTGGTGGTAGGTCGGTACCGCTTGACACACACTGACGTGCTGGTGGTAGGTCGGTACCGTTTGACACGCACTGACGTGCTGGTGGGAGGTCGGTACCGCCTGACACGCACTGACGTGCTGGTGGTAGGTCGGTACCGCTTGACACACACTGACGTGCTGGTGGGAGGTCGGTACCGCTTGACACACACTGATGTGCTGGTGGTAGGTCGGTACCGCTTGACACGCACTGACGTGCTGGTGGTAGGTCAGTACCGCTTGACACACACTGATGTGCTGGTGGGAGGTCGGTACCGCTTGACACACACTGATGTGCTGGTGGGAGGTCGGTACCGCTTGACACACACTGCTCCACTTTTTCCTGACCTTCTGGCAGCCACTTTGTCGTTCTCTTTTCTTAACGTTCATTTTTGAAAAAAATTTCAGCAGCCCTGGATCATTCGGTCTTAAAAAGTGGAAAGGCGGGTCTCACACATCTGGGGCTGTGGGTGTGTCTGGTCCCTAGTTCATCAGCTCCCCCCGGGTCTGTGTGTGTACCTTTCTGAGTCCATGAACCCGGGGAGAGCAGTCCCTTGTGCCATGCTTTCTGCTGTGCGATTCCTGATTTAGGCTCCAAACTGCCATAACCCAGATCAGTGTTTATTCTGAGCTGAGCTAGAGGGGTGGGGGGGTGGTGGCATGAATGTAGCAGCACCTGATTTGTGGACTGATGTTCTCATTCCCTCCCTGGATTGGCCCCGCCCCCTGGATTCTTACTATCTCATTATACTAAAGATTGATCTGTACGCAAGGAGTGGGTCACTGTGATGCTCAGCCTGAGGACACGTTGTGCTGATGCTCCCACGAAAGTTCTTCTAGGCTGCAAAAAAATGTTCTGCCCTGTTTAAATCACTGCACAGGCAGTTGGTGATGCAACCTGAGGAGGAAGCATCTGCGTTACATTAAAATAGCCGCTTGCCTTCCTCTTCATCATCCTCATTCATCATTCTCCTCCCCTGTTGCTTTGTCTTCAGCTGCTGCCCAGAGCTGCCTAGGCAGCCCATATTAACCAAACAGCATCTCGTCTGTCAGCTGAGTCTCCCTGGTGATGGACGGTGGGAGGAGCTGTGGATAAAGCCCCCCCCACATATTAAAACGATGTTTCGCTTACATAGAAGGGAGGAAGCGCCAGCATATCGATGCGCTGTGTTTGAGATCCAAATGGCCTGGGTTGCCACATTACCTTAGAGTGAGGATTCTGTTTGTTCAATTAGAGCTTCACTTGCATTGCCACTAAACAGCAAATTTCCAGGTTGATTTTTGTTACCAGTTCGCCCCTGGGGGATAGATAAACACTTAATTAAGTATAAGATACATCTCTTATGGCAGTGCAAAGAGAATGCATTTTTAATTAACTTCTAAGCAACACCTTTTACTAAAGGTAAAATGCAGGGGGTCTGCGTTTGAAAGCTGATTATTCTGCAATACAGCAGCAGCGGTTACATGTACGAAGTGCAGGTTTTAGTCTTTGTTATTAAAGTGACAGCCTCCATTATTAAGTCACAATTTTCATGTTGAAAGTATCCAAATTAAACGTTATCTGTAAGGTCCACTCATTTGTGTTTTGAGAGCAGTTCCCAAGCAAATTGGACTTATATTATACGTTTGAGCTGGAATGAATTGAAAAGCCCTGTTTGGCTGCCTCACAGCAGCAGCATGTAAGACAAAGACAGTCTGTATCCATGGCTGCAAATCGCATGGACGCAGGAGCCTGAGCTGCATGTGAGTCACCCCGTTCCTTGGCGACAGATCAACGGCTTGATTAGCAATTAGCAAACTGCCACTCGTGGCCAATTAATTTCCATTCTCCCATCTCATATCTCCTGTATGCGGGAGTGGTTGTGTACATGAGGCCTGTTCAACTGGGGCATGATAAACTCTGGCTGTTGTGCCACGACAACAACTTCCTATCTGTCTGTTTGACTTCCTACCCGCCCCCACAAGACTCAAAGAGTCTGCTACCGTCTCATGTTTGGGGGTGAACAGAGAATACCTTGTTGGCAGTCACTTGGGAGCTTGTCCCAGATGTAGGTGTATTAGGGTTATGTGTTCAATGCCCCTTTGGGATAATGGAGTTGAGGCAATTCTTCTGGGTGTGTCAGGTGGTACAGAACACACAAGGCCTTTTAAATCCTCGTCATGTTCTGTTAGTCAGACCTGGACATCTAGGCTGGCTCAAAACAGACTGTAGGATGATGCTATATATAAACCTTATCCCTCTTTCCTCATAAATGAGGCACAGGAGATTTTTTTAAACCTAATTACCCCTCTACCTCCTCCTGAATGAACTGAACCACATCTGTTCCCATCTCTAGACTCAGGTGCCATGATATGTTATTGAATTAAGTCTTTTTTCCAAAGCTTTATAATGGTTTGCATACTACGTCGCACCCTGGTAGTGGCAGTAAATGTGTGTTCACTTGTACTTTCCCTAACATTCAGAGCAATGCGTAAATAATTCCAGAATAAAAGCTCCCTCTTTGTGAGGTGACTTACCGCAGCCTGCGGGGGACAGCTGACCCATAGTGTCTCGGGACTGAAGTCACGGAGGAGGAACACTAAACAAACCGCAACATTTACATTAAATATCTATTAAAGTTGCTACTTCAAGCTTTGCTTGGGGCTTTTTTGATCCCCTTGACGGATTATGTTGTTCAGTCACAACGACTCGTACGGTTACATTATGCATGGTAATTTTATGTATAAGTACATTATGTATGGAGACATCACACTGGGTCACGCTATGCTGATTTCACCTATAACTGGGCAGCCGAGCTGGCCAATAGGGGGCGCTGGGGCACCGCCCTCCCAAGTAGAAAGTGTTTTTGATTTTAATAAGCAATAATTACTTAAATATGTGTGTAAATATGTGTTGAAATGCTAAATGATATGATAAATTTATCATCCCAAGCAGACTCCTAGGCCGGTGTGCGGCACCAACAGGCACTGGGAGGGTCGCATGGTCTTGCATGGTCGTATTGCGGTGTGTAGCACCAGCAGGCACTGGGAGGGTCGCATGGTCTTGCATGGTCATATTGCGGTGTGTAGCACCAGCAGGCACTGGGAGGGCCGCATGGTCTTGCATGGTCGCATTGCGGTGTGTGGCACCAACAGGCACTGGGAGGGTCGCACGGTCTTGCATGGTCACATTGCGGTGTGTGGCACCAGCAGGCACTGGGAGGGTCACATGGTCTTGCATGGTCGCATTGCGGTGTGTGGCACCAGCAGGCACTGGGAGAGTCGCATGGTCTTGCATGGTCGCATTGCGGTGTGTGGCACCAGCAGGCACTGGGAGAGTCGCATGGTCTTGCATGGTCGCATTGCGCCACCACCTTCGTGGAGCCATATTCCATGCACTGCACGCCGTGACATGAAAGAATGTCACAGAACAGGAACAGGACTCAGTTGTTTCTTGTCACTTTCCTCTCTTGATGTCCGCGGTGTTGCTGTGTCCCAGGTACTGTGGCCTGTGTCATACAAAGTGGCTGATTTGCCCAACTTCAAAGGATAAGGATAGACCTTTAGCATATTTCCAGGTCAAATTCTTAAGAATTGTTTCAAGCCCTGTCATAATAATCTTCATTATTTATTAATCAGTAAATAATTACTGACTATTTCGCAGAGCACCTGGTATTCTAGAGTTTGTGTTAAATTGTATTGGGATGGTTACTGAAACTGACTGAATACCGCACAAACAGCCCCACCTAGAATGTTTTTCACCAGCCGTCACTGTGACTCGGCATTATTTATAATAATGTTAATTTTGACTGAAATATAATAAGCAGTAGTGGGTGAATGGCATGTTTAAATGACAGGTGCATAACCACAAATTCCTCTACACTTCGTGAGTGGAGAGAGATTTGACCTTAAAAATTAAAACCTGGTTTTAGGTAAAAGAGAATTTACATGGACAGGGAGGGGAAGGTCTGCTGTATGAGGTTTATGTGACTACAGTACAGTCGTGCATTAAACGTTCACCGTGTAGCTAAGGGTCTATAAAATCTCCGTGCCTTATTCCCTCTTTTTAAATATCTGCCCTTACATTGACAGGCATCTTGACATGGTGAAACACTGCCCCCTGGTGTTCGCATTGGAGAACGGCATGCTTGGTATCGACAGACTTTCATCTGTAATTGCGCAGGCTGTCTTATGGAGTCATGGAGAAAAAAAAACTTGTAAATTTCTGTTTGTCACAGAAAGGCACTTTTATATCTATGTCCCAGCTGCTTATCCACTGTGGGCAGGGGACACCCTGGACGGAATTCAAACCATCGCAGGGCACAGACTCTCACCAAATCAGACATGATGAGCAGTTGTGATATCTTACCTTGAGCCCTTTTCCTTAATAAAAAAAAACTGCAATTTCCCAACAGAGTTTTAGACCGATGGTACTCATAGCCTGGGTTTTATTGAGCTAGTATCGGGAAAAATTCATTGTAGAGTCTTAAAGCACTTATGTAAGTCGCTCTGGCTAAGGGCGTCTGCAAAATGCTGTAAATGTAAATGTTGTGAGACAGCAGGGGAAAGATTCAAATCCCCAGCCCTGGAAGTTTAGGCAACCTCGCCACCCACTGAGCTATAAAAAAGACAATAATAATTAAAAAAGCCAAATTATTTTATTTATGTTCATATGATAAAGTTAAGAATGTGATGTCTGACCATCAGATTTGGTGAAAAACCATAATGAACATTAAGATAAGCTTCTCGTGTACCTGGGTGACATTTACCAGCCTCATCCAGGCTGTTCTGGTTACAAATATCATACACTGAACCATTAAATAAGTAACAGGAGCAACAGTTGAATAAAGTTCTGCAGTCTCTGAAGTAATTAGAAATAATTCCACAATTTTGATCACTAGTGTAGATGTTGATAAGGCTATAGGTGTAGGACGTGTTACTTGCATATAATTCTTGTGTGTGTCCCTGCTTCTTGGTCTAACCACTGCTAGTTCTCTTATGTTTGAGCCCTCGTGGGCCCTTTCCTTTCTGTTTTCATTTGTGTCCCATTTATAATAAAGTCCCCTTGTCCAAAAGGTGCTCTGTGGATCGTCATTCTTTCTCCTTGCCCCATATCATGAGAATGCCAGCAGAAACAGAGGAGCTCCACCTGCCTGGCATGAGATAAAAGCCCAGATAGACCTCGCGTTCAGTGTTAGATATTGCTGCTCCCACATGTGGTCACATACTGATCATTTACTCATTGTCTCTCATGCAGCCCTGACTCTTCCTACCCTGCGTATTCCAGTCTCCGCTCATCTGCCTCTGATCCCAGCTCCCTGTCTGCTCCAGTCGCGAGTCCTCGTCACTCTAGGGTTGACCCCTCTGTCTCCCAGACCACCCTGCTCCATGACCCCGACTATGCTTCTCCTTTATGATTCAGATCTTGGTTGCCCCCATTTAAATAAAACCCAGCTTTCTCTGTTATTTGTGTCTACTGGAGTGTCTCTGTTTGTGACATGTCGTCATGACACTGAGGAAGCTGCGGTTTGTTTTGGGTGACAGAAGTGGGTGAGGCATGCAGAAGGAGTAGAATGCAGAACTAAAAATACCCCGACCAGAACAGTCCCTGTCCCGCTGCAATGGGTTTTGTTTCCTCAGAATCTTTCTCAGCAAAACAGTGTCTTTTGTCAGGGTCAGTGTCTTCCTGGTCCCATTCCGAGTGCTTTGTCCCCATTTGGCCAGCAGGTGTCGCTGGCCATCCTATTCCCTCCATTGTCTTTGTCCTAAGTCCCTAGTGTATTTCCCTACTACCTGGAACACTGCATAGCTCAGTGGCTGAACCCCATGGGATCATGGGTTTGAGGCTTCACATCACGGAGCCGCTCAGTGGATTATCCCTTGTTTCCTGCCTTCACCATGTCTGGCTGCAACAGGACGTTCCTCGCGTGGGGATTTCTGTCCCTTGCGCCCGCGATTAACCCAGTGGCACTTGGGTCGGACCGCCTGTCCCAATGATCAGTCTTGGGACGTCTGGTATGGGACATGTTGTGCCCTCAAATGTTCAAGGGTTACCAAGGACACCATTCCTCAGATTCCTAAGTTCCCGAGGAGGGGAAGGAAAGCTCCTATTTCTGGTCCTGCCAGGGAGATTTCACCTCCAACGGTCCCCCTTCGCCTCACTTGCATCATACTCTGACAGACAAAATACACACTTGTATGTGTCAGTAAGGAACTGCCCTTCTTTAGTAAATGAACATGACACAAAGGGTCTTGCCAAAAAATGGAACAAGTTAGAGTGCATCAGGATTTTTCACAAAAAATAGGGGAAATCTCATGGTACAGTTGAGCAATCATGATTTTTTTTATGTCTAGGAGGCACCGTGACTATTTATCACCATGCAAACGTCACGGAAAACCATACAATGCTGGGAAAAGCATCTCTTCAGTCCAGAACATGCTGTGAACAAATAATTCCATCAGACTCTGAGAACAGACACATAGTAGCTACAGAGTAGTGAGATGGATGCAGGCAAATGTAACCTGTAAAAGTACACATTTATTTCTGCAGACATTCTTAAGTTAGAGTATAAAGGATTCAGCGTTAAAACAACTCATTAAAATACTTTTTTTGTATCAAAATATAAGTATAACGGGGTAAATGTAACGCATTATTACCCACTTCTGGATGGCGCTGTGCAAAACCTTCTTTGTTTCCGGTTTTGGGTCTGTGATTTTTGATTTTGACCTCTGTGCGAATAGTTTTGGCAAACTGTGTAGTATTCTGAGAAGTGTGTCACTCCAAAACCAGAGAAAGCTGTACGCTTGATCAGATCAAGGGAGGCACAGTGTGTACGGCAAGCTCTTTCACAAAGCGCCCTATCAGTATCACTGTTATTCGGCATTACCTCCATCTAAGATCTTAAGCCACAAATGGAAGATTAGAGATTAGGCGATCAAATTTTAGCTGTAAGGGGTCTAACCCAGGCTTTTTAAAACAGGGAAGCAGTTTTTAATTCGTTGGAACAGCACAAGTGTGAAAACAACAGCAGATAAAGTAAGAAATGGGAGCAGAGACTTTGTCAGTGCAAGTCATTGTAATAGTGGTATAGTAGGGTATAGTATAGTAGATTGGTATAGTAGGGTCGGGGTCTAGGTGCCAAGTAGATCAATTTGATTTAGGTATTAGCTCAGCAATATAAGTTGGTGTAGTGGGGTTCAATTTAGATAAGTATATTGGATGTAATAAGATTAGTTGTCGGAGGCGAGGTCCGAGTAGCAGAGAAACCTTGATATATAGTCACAATTTTTGACTTGAAGTACTCCACAAATGCTCAGAATTTGGAATTAGGAGTATTAACAGGGGGTTGAGTCTGTTAACTGTAGTAAAAAGAGATCTAGGGTGACAAGTACCAGAGTTAATAAGTACAACCCCAAATCAGATTTGGGATAGTATGGAAAACACAAATAAAAAAAGAAGTGATTTCTGAATTTACTTCGACTTGTATTACATTGTATTACAGCATCCAAGAAAGGTCTAGTCCTTTAGGAGCAAAGATGGGCCGAGGATCGCCAGTTTGACAACAAATACGTGAGAAAATTATTGAAATGTTTAAAAACAATGTTCCTCAAAGATAGATAGGAAGAGATTTGGATATTTCACCTTCAACAGTGCATAAGATAATTAAAAGATTCAAGGAATCTGGAGGAATTTCAGTGCGCAAAGGACAAGGGCACAAGCCTAAGCTGAACAACCATGATCTCCGATCCCTCAGGGGGCACTGCATCAACAATCGTCATTCATCTATAAGCGGTATCACCACATGGGCTCAGGACTACTATGGCAAACCTTTGTCAAGTACCACAATACGTAGTTACATCCGCAAATGGCAGTTAAATGCCAGTCCTGTGTCAAAAGGAAACCCTATGATAACAGTGTCTAGAAGCGCCGCCGACTTCTCTGGGCTCGGAGGCATCTGGGATGGACCATCTCACAGTGGAATCGTGTACTGTGGGCAGATGAATCAGTATTTATTTTTTTGGGAGAAATGGACGCCGTGCGCTCCGGACCAAAGAAGAAAAGGATCATCCAGACTGTTACCAGCAACAAGTCCAAAAGCCAGGGTCTGTCATGGTA
>JAODKM010000108.1:7972236-7984388 GCA_026780845.1 Petrocephalus sullivani | reverse complement strand
GGGGGGGTGGGGGGGGGGGGGGGGGGGGGGGGGGGGGAGGAGGAAGGAGCACCAATCACGCTGAAGCCAGACACTTTAATCACGGGGGATAGAATGAGCTGGTGGTGCGTGACATCAGACAGACTAGGAGTCTGCGTTGGTAGGTTGAGTACATGGGCAGTATTAGAACCCTCCTGTGATACCATTTGTATGTTCAGTGATCATTGATGGTCCAATTCTGCATCTTCAACGTCACCTTGGTTTTGGCAGGGATTGATGGGACCTCAGAAGAGGGACCCCAGTCTGGTGCTAAGAGGACGCTGTCCTGTTGCTGATGAGGGGCAGGGGGTATCCAAAGAATGCATCACCTGCGAGTGTGTCCAGAAGGGGCCCAGATCCACAAAGGGGCCAGCCGTCACAGAGCAGGACTCGGAAGATGTCAACTATATCCTCCGGCCAGTAGGTGGCCAGGTGCTCTGCCAGGTCAACATATCCACTGGACCACACAGCTGAAAGTCAACGTGGACCATGAATTGTATTTTAATTCCCTCCTCAGTATTGCCTGTTAGCTGAAAAAGCCAGTGTATTGAATACCAGATCTATCCTTTTGCAAGACGTTGCCTGCACTGCCGGCAAAGTGCTCCTGAAGTACCAGGCACATGCTGCTATAGCGGTTTTTAGGACAATTAGCACTAACAGTTACTAGATACTAACTGGATTCTTTCTGAAACGTGCAAACCTGGATGGCTGGGTTTCTTACCCAGATTGCTGTTGTCTTAAGGTTAATAAAGGCTATTTTACCAAACAAAGACACAAGCAATTTCATTTCATGTCTGTGATCATGTGTTTTAATGCTATAGCTGGACATTTTTTTACTCTTCTGTATTAAATATTTTTAATGAGCTGTCCAGTATTGTTAGTCAAGTAACAACTGATGAAACTGTTGAATTTATATACGGTATTGTGATTTGTTTGGCGCTATCTGGTGGTGAGTAATTAAATTGTCCCCAACAGTTTTATTAGTCTTTCCTAAGTTCGCTAACCAGTCGTTATATTTATAATAGAATATATATAATTTTTTACATGGACTCATGATAACGGAAACGGAGCCTGGTTCATAATGATATTCACGAGAGAGATTTTAAAGTTATTTCTACTACGGTGCGCATATTACATGCGAGCAGGTACGATATGCAGTTTCCAAAAAGTGAAAACTGAAGCAGGAAGAGTGAAATTTAACATACAGTATTCTCGCATTCACATTGTCTCCCATTTAATGTCTGGACTGGAGTGGTAAGCGGATGACTGGATGAAATCTGCCGGCGGAGGCCGTTGTGACGTCAGGAGAACGCACAGGACCAGTCACGGCTGCCAGACACATGCAAGTTCTGGGACGTATAAAGCTGGTACCATGCGTCAAACCGGCCAAGGAGATGAGCCACTGAAGTCTACTACTGCCTGATATAACCTTGAAGTCAAAAACGGCATGTTTTGGACACAACGACGCGGTACACCTCTAATTTCGGCTAGCTTGCAATGCATTGTGGCGTAATGTGGCTTAATGGGTAAGTTAATAGTAATAATATTAATAAATATTATTATTAATATTTTATTAACGCTCATAATCTCAGAACAAACATAGCTGCCTCCACGAACACGCTTTGTTGTTGTCTGAGCACAAAAAAGCTCACGAAAAGACATTTATTACTTAATATGAAATACTGTATGCGATTACATTCATGACTAGTAATACATTTAATGAAATAAACATTTTGAAATATATATGAAATAGAGACGCAGCAAAACACTTATTGACTGTCTAAGCTGCCATGTTGAAATTACGCCACCGGCCAATCTCGTTCAAACTCTGAAAAGGGGCGTGTTTCCGTCAGGAAGTGATGTTTTTGTCCAAGTTGCGACTCCAAAAGAGACTCGGGTAGACAGACGAACGCAGGAAAAGATCACGACTAGCTGTGTACGATGGAAACTGGCACGAGCGGCGTGCAGTGTAGTTTATTTAGGATGCTCGGCAGCCTGATTGAATGTCATCGCTGTGAAATACTTCGCAGTAAATGAATCTAACTAAGAAGTCGACCGGGATTTAATGTCAAGGTAACTCTTTTTGCACACATACCTACAAACAGGCACACGCAGTGGCTGAGGTTACTCGCAGGAAAACACGCTTTCCCAGATCCTTTGCGTGCGGCCGACCATAAACAAAAAAGATGGCGTCATTTGATAGTTGCTTTTCTAACTCGTGCATCTCTAATCGACAGTATTTTCTATATAAAAAGTACGCAGCATTTAAGTGACTTCTCTTATCCTAAATCATAATGAATTTGAAAACGGAAGCAATCTTGTTTTTTTATGTACCAAAATCGCAAGAACGCAGCACAACTTGTGTTTAAGCGAATTAGTGAAGCAGTAGTTTTTTTGCGCTTTGCGACTTTTTTGGCTTTGTAATGTTTGGGACAACAGCAGTTCAGTATGTAATGTTTTTAAAATAATATTCCTATATCTGCGTATCAGTCAGTATTTGAATGGTATGTTAATGCCAAGTCTAAGTAAAACACTATATTCATTTATCTATGAAACTTAAAAAAATCTGATTGTAATAGCACAGTTCTCTACGCATTTCTTTGATCTATGTGGTTTTATCTGTTATTCATACTGATTATTGAGCTCTTATGATCCCGTGGTTGTTTTACAGATGATCTAATTATCTCAGCCTTTATGATGGCGACCGCAATTCCTTCAGCCTGACCGTTCGTCACCATGAAGACAAACAAATCGTACAAGTTGGTGCTCCACAAGAAAGGCTTTGGTGGGAGTGGTATGGCTCTTTTAATCAATATGCCTTCATTGTCCATGATGGATATTATTCCTACAACACCCTATGAAGAAACAGCCATGTCACTGATATATTGATCAATTTCCTGTTTCTTTGCGTTTCCTAGACGATGAGCTGATGGTGAACCCGAAAGTGTTCCCTCAGGTCACCTTGGGAGACATTGTTGAGATCGCACATCCCAATGATGAATACAGGTGATTCTCTTGCTTGCATGCTTATCAGTTAAAGATCAGGAGGCTAGGCTGTAGTCTAGTCCAGGGGTGGCCAATCTTATCCTGAAAGGGCTGTCGTGTATGCGGGTTTTCGCTGCAACTCCATAATTAGATTACTAATTAGAGGACTTATTGGCCGAAAAGTCCTCACACAGGGTTTGAATAGCTAACCTAAAGGCAATTCTAAAAACCTGCATACACAGCAGCCCTTTGCGGATAAGATTGCCCACCCCTGGTCTAGTCTATGATCACCTTCAGATTTGTGGGCCTCCACAGTAACTTTGCTCATGCCTCTCTCTGCTTAAGCCCTCTCCTGCTTCAGGTGCGAAGCCTTAAGGAGGATCTCCAGAAAGGTGAGTACTGTCCAACTCAGGACCGGAGGGTTGTTGGTTTGAATCGTTAAATGGGCTCTCAGAAATGTTATGTCCCTGTAAACAGGGGAGGTGGTGGTAACACAGCTTTCTAAATGCCTTTTAGAGACCATCAGTGTGGACCAGACTGTTGCCCAGGCGTTCAAGCTCCGGGCCTATCAGGACGTGTTCATTAACATTGTTGATCCCAAAGTGAGCCTCTGCAAAAATACCAATACAAGAATTTCTTTTTCCACCTATCCTCCAGTTTTGTCTGTGCAGTTCATCTGTGGTACTTGTCCATAGTAAAAGTGGTGTTTATGTACGGATTTGTTTTCCTGTGACAGGACGTTACCTTGGATCTGGTAGAGTTAACCTTCAAGGACCAGTACATTGGAAGAGGAGACATGTGGAGGCTGAAGAAGAGTCTGGTGGGTAACCAACACTCTGCATGTCCTTCAGTTTGTCTGTCTGCGCATTTGTCTGCCTGGCCATTAGTGTGTCCATCTGCTTGGCAGCCTACACATCCCTCATTGTATCCACCTATGCATTTGCCTGCATGTCCCTCATTGTGTCCGCCTACACATCGCTCAGTGTCTGTTTTCTGTAATGTTAGCATGCCCAGGGGGGTTGGGCAGCCAGTTGACCTTGGACCCCCAGAGATTTTTTTTTCTCCCTGCTTGGGAGTTTTTGGTTCCTCTCCTCCGTTGTCAATTGGCTTTCTGTCTTTTCTCTCTGTTCTGTCTTCTTTAATTTTATGTATTTTATCAATGTATATCAATGCATTCTACACCCATGTAAAGTGCCCTGGGACAACCCTGTTGTGAAGGGCGCTATATGAAAATAAACTAAATTGAATTGAATTGTCTGCTCGCCCCTCAGTGGGTCTGTCTGCACATTTCTCTACCTGTACCTGAGTGTGTCCGTCTGCATGTTCGCCGACACGTCACTGTGTGTCTGTCTGCCTCTATGCCCAGACGTCACTCAGTGTGTATGCCTCTACACCTACACGTCATTCATTGTCTGTCTGCCTCTTCACCCACACGTCACTCAGTGTCTCTGTCTGCCTCTACGCCTACGTCACTGTGTGTCTGTCTGCCTCTGTACCTATACTTCACTCATTGTCTGTCTGCTTCTATGCCTACACGTCACTGTCTGTCTGGCTCTACGCCTACATGTCACTGTGTGTTTGTCTGCCTCTATGCCTATACCTCACTCATTGTCTGTCTGCTTCTACGCCTAAACATCACTGTCTGTATGCCACTACGCCTACAAGTCACTGTGTGTCTTGCTCTACACCTACACGTCACTATGTGTCTGTCTGCTTGTATGCCTACACGTCACTATGTGTCTGTCTGCTTCTATGCCTATGCGTCACTCATTGTCTGTCTGCTTCTATGACTACATGTCACTGTCTTTCCGTCTGCTTCTACGCCTAAACATCACTGTGTGTCTGTCTACCTCTACGCCTACACGTCACTGTGTGTCCGTCTGCCTCTACGCCTACACGTCACTGTGTGCCCGTCTGCCTACACGTCACTGTGTGCCCGTCTGCCTACACGTCACGTCCCTGTGTGCCTACACGTCACTCGGTGCGTCTTCCTGCCTCTGCGCCTACACGTCACTGTGCCTACACGTCACTCGGTGCGTCTTTCTGCCTCTGCGCCTACACGTCACTGTGCCTACACGTCCCTCGGTGTGTCTTTCTGCCTCTGCGCCTACACGTCACTGTGCCTACACGTCACTCGGTGTGTCTTCCTGCCTCTGCGCCTACACGTCACTGTGCCTACACGTCCCTCGGTGTGTCTTTCTGCCTCTGCGCCTACACGTCACTGCGCCTACACGTCCCTCCGGGCATGTCACTGACATCCCTCACTCTCTCTCTCCATCCAAGGTGGGCACCTGTGCTTATGTCACCCAGAAAGTGGAGTTTGCTGGCATCAGGTACTGATGTTCCGCCTGCTGTACTTCATCAGTGACACACAAGTGCATGTTAGCTAGTGTGTTTCAGCCGGTCCTGTTTTAATGTGCCTGCAGAGCACAGGCCAGTGAATTGTGGGTAAAGGGAGAGAAGGTGACCTGCGGCTATATCAGCGAGGACACCAGGGTGAGGCGCTCTTCATGGTGGCAATTGATAGATGGACAAGGGGACCTTTTCCTGGGAGATATAACAACTGGCTTATTTCTTTTCCTCTCGTCACTTTTTAGGTGGTTTTTCGGTCGACCTCCGCAATGGTGTACATCTTCATCCAGATGAGCTGTGAGATGTGGGATTTTGATATTTATGGTATGACTCTTTGGATATCTGTGGTAGCACCACTGTAGACTTTGACATGCAAAATAAGACCCCAAGAAGCGGCTAATGACGACCCTGTGCTGTCCTGTGGTGTGTGTCGCTGCAGGTGACCTCTACTTCGAGAAGGCTGTAAATGGCTTCCTGTCAGACCTCTTTGCCAAATGGAAGGTGGGCGGCTCTGTGTGTGTGGTGCTCTGCTCCCACCGAATGCCCCACAACTGATTTATTCATCTGTTTAAAGCGTCATTAACTGTGCTGACTGTGTTTCAGGAGAAGAACTGCAGCCACGAGGTGACAGTCGTACTGTTCTCCCGAACCTTCTACTCTGCCAAATCCATGGGTACGTTTTTGAATAAATCAGGGCTCACATTTACAGAACCAGACCATAGCTTCTGCTTTGCTTATTAATAACACATAGGTAATGTGCTGTTTTTTTGTCAATCCAGCCGTGTTTATCAGAGTTAGCAGCTCTGTAAATTCCTCTCACTTTCTCAGATGACTTCCCAGAGATCCTGAGAAGTTCTATTAGACAGGATCACGAGGGGCGTTTCTATGAGGATTTTTACAGGTATGTGTGTCTGTTTTGTTGTATATGTGTGTGTGTGTGTCCTTGCTGTGTTGTCCTCTGTGTAACTAGCCCTGTATGTCCACATCTGCTTGAAAAAGACTGGAACTCAGTTTGAAATCTTGATGGGGGGAGACTTATAGACAGAACTGTCTTGATGACTGGTGAGATCTTGGCATTTGATTACCGGTAATTTTATTGATTTATCTTATGTATTTATGTACACCACTTAGTTTTACTTGCTTTTATTTCATTATTGTTGCTCTCGTTTGTTTTATGTTTTTACTTCTCTTGTATCGTCCATATTCTTTTAGTTATGTCTTGTCGCTACTCTATTTATTATCTGTACAGCACTTTGGTCCAGCGTGGGTTGGTAAAGTGCTTATAAATAAAATTGGTATGGTATTGGTATAGGACTGACAAAGCTTCAGTTAATAATATCGGTTTTATTTTTTATCTACTCAGCCCTAACTTACTTATGATTAAGTAACCAAAAACAATACAAGACTTCTGGCAGTTTTTAAACTCATTTAACTGAGTTTATCCTTCTGGTGACCAAAAAAAAAATGGCCCCACAAGGTAAAAAGTTAAAGGTCTTTATCACATTGTGGAGAAATCTGGTCACGCAGACCAGACGCTGGTTGGTCGGCCGTGGGGATGAGCTTGGAAACATGTCCCCTCCTCCTCCGCAGGGTTGTGGCTCAGAACGAGAGGCGGGAGGAGTGGACCTCGCTTCTGGTCACCATTAAGAAGCTCTTCATCCAGTACCCTGTGCTGGTGCGTCTCAAGGGAGCAGGTCTGGCAATGCACCCGCCGCGCATGCTCCTGTGCCACCCCCCCCCGCCCCCCCCCAATGTGGATAATTGAACTAGTGTTACCATAGTGTCCGTGGGTGTGTGCTTGTCCAATGAGGCACTGCAGTCCTATCTGGGATGCCCTCTATGCTTCCTGGGATAGATTCTAGGATCATTGTGACCTTGTACTGGATAACCAGATATGGTGGATGGATGACATGCAGTTAGGATTTTTGGTGTTGATGTTAAACACACAAGCTTATGAGAGATCTGCACAGTGTGACAAAAGGAAGTCACACAGTTCCCCACCCCCGGAAAATGGACATTGTCTGAATGCCTCTGCAAAGCAGCAGATAATGAGATGTTTGTGTTCTCATGCTGGTAACAGATGGCTTCCCTAATGGACAGAACTCGACTGCTGCTCAGGGCAACTACCTGGAGGCCATCAACCTGTCTTTCAATGGTATGTGTTGGTGTTGGAGACATCGGACATAGAGGGTGGCGCGATGAGCGGCCATCACCACACCAACCCTCACTCCGGGTCTGCCGCCATTGCAGTGTTCGACAAGCACTACATCAACCGCAACTTTGACCGGACGGGCCAGATGTCGGTGGTCATCACCCCGGGGGTGGGAGTGTTCGAGGTAGACCGGCTGCTGATGATTCTCACCAAGCAGCGGATGATCGACAACGGTACGAGCGACATGCACGCATGCCGACACCGCGTGACATGCACCATAGAAGCACCCCCGGTGACGCGCACGTGTGCCTGCAGGTATCGGCGTGGATCTGGTCTGCATGGGCGAGCAGCCATTGCACGCGGTTCCTCTCTTCAAGGTGAGCTGGGGCTTGGCGCTCAGGACAGTAACATTACTATAACGTTAATGTTGACCCTGTGTTGGTCTCAGAAAAACAACAACTTGTGTATGAAATTTGTGATTTTTGAAGTTGCGTGTTATATAATCTGCCACAGAAAAAGAATATCCTTTGGAAAACTTTTGACCGCTTCTGTAATAATCTTCTTATGACCTACAGAATAGACCTGTGTATAATGTCCTATGCCTTTGGAACTGTTTGGAACTTATATTAACTCTCCATAGCAATATGTTCTTCCTCTAGCATGATGGGAAATGTTTCTTTTTCTTTTTAAAAAAAAAAAAAAAAAAAAAAAAAAAAAGCTTCACAACCGCACAGTTCCTGGAGACTCTAGATTGGGAGATGACTACAACCTGCCTCACTGGATCAACCACAGGTGAGCGGAGAGAAGGTGCGAGTATATGGAGAGAGAGAGAGAGAAAATGCAGTCAAGAAGTGGCTGAAGGTAGGGCTGTGGTTGTGATATGAAGAGGAGATGTGATTTGTCAGGAGATGGATCTGACTGGATTTCTCTACATTTCAGTTTTTACACATCCAAAAGCCAGAGCTCCTGTAACAGCTTCACTCCACGCATTAAACTGGCAGGCCGCAAGGTGAGAGGGGGAGTGGGAGGGGCCTATGGTCGCCATGGAAATGGTCATGGATTGGTCCATCATTCATGGCTGACCATGTCCTTTGGGGTATTACCCATGATTCTCTCTCAGCTGCCGATAGTGGTTGGTGATATGAGCTGTGTTGTTCATGAGTTTCCGTCTTGTTTTGGGATCCTTACAGGTTCAAGCTGAACGATTCAGGAGCAACAAAGACCACAGTGAGACGATGACCATTTTAAAATGCTGGTTTTGTTTTCCTCTGAATTCTGTTATTGCTTTTGCCCGTCATTACAATCAAATATTCTCCCATTATGACATGTCTTTGAATATAAAATGTATTTTCATTTAAAACTACTTACAGCTCCTTAAATGGGAGGCATATTACATTATTAGCTCCTTAAATGGGAGGTGTATCATGTTATTTCATACTCTTTGGTTTTTCAGCTCTTGGAGCACCAAAGGACTCTGAGAACAGTCTGCCCATCCAAGTGGACTACGATGCCCACGACGCCCAGGTCTTCAGGCTCCCCGGGCCGTCCCGAGCCCAGAGGAGCACACACTTGAGGTACCAGCTGTTGACTGCTGCTTTGTGTGTATAATACATACCTATGTGGACTGTTCCCATGTTAATATGCACTTAAACCTCTGTTTGGGCTATACCACAACTTGGATACATTAATACTGTACAACTGTTCCTCTACACATGTACCATTATATGGACTCTTTCTCTGTATTGCTACATGGGCATAATCATATGGACTGCATAATTCTACTTCCACATGGGTTCCCTCTTATGGACTATACCATTCCACCCCTGCATGGGTTCCTTCTTATGGACTATACCATTCCACCCCTGCATGGGTTCCTTCTTATGGACTATACCATTCCACCCCTGCATGGGTTTCTTCTTATGGATTGTGCTGCACATCTGCTAACGAGCACATGGTAAAGGGAGGATCTTGCTCCACAGGGTGGCGCGGGACAGGGAGGCTAGTGGGCGGAAGAGCTGGGGCTCAGTGGAGGTGAGTGGGGGGGGGGGCTCTGGGGCCTCCCCACCAGCGCGGGTCCCAGCAGCCCCTGAGGAGCAGCGAAGCTTGGCCTCTGATGATAGTCTGGGCCGCATCTCCAACATCCTGCTCATTCCGCGTCTGCCAGCCACCCAGTACGAGGTCAGCAGCTCACTGGGCTACACCAGCACCAGAGGTATGGGGCGTCTGTGTGTGTGTGTGTGTGTGTGTGTGTGTGTGTGACTTAAATGTCCGTTAAATGTATGACTCTACGGTAAATGTCACAAGGTGTTACTGTTCCTTAATTATAAAAGCACATAGCTGTGTTTGTAAATATACCTGTGTGTAACTGAACTTTGTTGCTTGTGAAATTTTAAAGGTAAAAAGTACAGTATGTAACTCTTCAGTATAAAACTAAAAGATTGAAAAATGATGCCTTTTTTAAACGATAATAACATTAATTACGACAGACACAATAATATTGTTGATGTTGATCATAAAACGGGTGCAGAGCAAGGCAGTCCCCCCCCAGGGCATGGCTATGGGTGTGGAACTCCCATAGCCATGCTTACAGCTCCCATATGGGCTGACCTGTTGCCGTGAGGACGGGTAATGGGCAATTGTCGTGTGAGTAAGTGTGTGTGTGTGTGTGTGTGTGTGTCCTCCCCCCCGCATAGATCTGCTGGAGAAAGTGATGGAGTCTCAGCGGGAGTCGAGTGCCCCGGGCCGCTTCACTGTGGGCAGTGCCGAGTCCACCCTGCACGTGCGGCCTGGTGGATACGCCCCACAGAGGGCGCTCATCAACCCCTTCGCCCCGTCCCGCATGCCCATGAAGCTCACCTCCAATCGAAGGCGCTGGATGCACACCTTCCCCATCGGTGAGGGGCAGCACGCATCCCGCCAATAGTGGCCCCTGATCATGTGACCCGAACGTAAACGCAAGTCAGACAGACATGTTGGCGTTGGTTTCAGCACTCGGCACGGGGGCAGCACTGAACCAGCAATCCCCTGACCCGGTACTGATGTTAATTACACTGATTCCAGGCCCGTCGGGAGAGGCCATCCAGATTCACCACCAGACCCGGCAGAACATGGCCGAGCTGCAGGGGAGCGAGCAGAGGGACCCTGCCCACACCTCTGCGGAGCTGCTGGAGCTGGCCTACCATGAGGCCACTGGCAGGTTGGTCCCACCTACTGGGTGGGTGGGGCACTCCGCACAGATTCACTTCCAACAGCTAGAACAGCTATGCGCGTTTCCTACCAGTCACTCAGTCTCGCATGGGTGTGTTTAGGAGGACAGCAAGTCGTCAGGCAGGGGAGAGTGGCTTCTACACAGGCCTGGGGACAGACGAGCTGACGGGCAGCCCGGCCAGCAGCAACAGCACAGGTACCGGGTGGCTTGGAACGGAACTGAGCCGCGTGTGATCGGCTTAAGGCAGGGCACGTTTACACAGTATTAAAACACAATAAGTAGGTAGATGCTATTGATGATGGATGATGATATTTGTACAGGAACTCCCATTAACCGCGGCTCATCGTTTGAAGACTCCTCCTCGAACAGTCCGGATCCGAGTGAGTGGGCGTCGTTCCTCTGAACACGGACATGTGTGCCCACACCATACACTTCACAGAGGCCACAGAAACCCCAGACATGCTCCTCGCAGGCTTCATGTTAGCCCGATGTGAGCGAGCTTGAGTAGTACGCGTGTGTGTCATGCCTTTGTCTGCTTGATTGAGTTTGCCGATGGCCCGTATCCTGATCCCTGATCCGTCCCCCTCTGGGTGTCCTCTTTGAATTAATGGGCTCTCGTACCTTTTCCCCTGCTTACTGCGCAGTTTTCTGTCAGCTTGTGGTAAGGTGACTTAACCCCATTTTAACTGATTCTACTCGAGTAAAACCGGGTGAAATTATAGATTGGTATGTGGACTGAAAATGTGTGTTAGACCAAAAGTGAAGACACTCTGGTAAGGGGCAGTACATTCACTCCCTGCAGGGGAGTAATCAGATGTGGCCTCTTTAAGAAATATGCTCCTGTCTTCATTCTGGTCTTCGTGAGGTTTAGGAGGCTTCACTATTCATGAGAACATGGTCTCTCCCACCTTGGCACTCGGTCTGTCTGTTTCTCTCTCTCTCTCCCTCTCTCATTCGCAAGTCCTCCCACGTCCCCTCTGCCGTCTCTCGCCCTTTATCAGCCTCCTCACTCGGGTGGAGGGACAGGCTTCTGTCGTCCGTGTGTCTGTGCGTGTGTGACGCTTGTGTTCGAGCACTGTAACAGGCATGCCGCTTGTGAGAAGATGGTGCACAGCTGCCCGCATGCACGAGTCCAGACCGGATCCCACGCGATTCCCCACGATTCCATCTAATTGCTTGCATGTGTCGATCTGGCCTGAGCCTGAATCAGCACCAGCGCAGCCAATGAGGACAATGACAGTAACTGGCTCCCTTCTTCTCCCTCTTCTCTCTCCTCGTCTGTTCCTGTCTGCTTGGTGTGTCTGCCCCCCCCACACGCCGCCGCTTCGCCATCCGCTCCACGCCCTAACCCCCACCTGCTCTCGCTCCCTCTACACCTTCCCTCTGTCTCTTTCCTCATTAATCCCACCCCTCCCGTGGCGTTTATTTACCCCCTTC